>BRDA01004250.1:249-16268 GCA_036984385.1 Crenuchus spilurus | reverse complement strand
TATTTGGTTTTGTACAAAATCTAAAATGAAGTTTCATCTGTGTGTTGACTACAGAGTTTGTGTAATTCTCCTGTTCTTTACGTTCAGTACTCGAGAACTGTTCTGTTACTTTGAAGTAAAATCTAAAACATGTTTTGGTTTATTTATCACTTTTAAGTTTACTACATGATTCATTATGTGTTCACTCACAGTCTGGATGACGTCAGTGTTTATATACAGTGTAGAAAAAATAAAGACACTGAATGAGATACTGTATGTATCCACCACACACACACACACACACACACACACACACACCACCACCTCATCAGTGTCACTGCAGTGCTGAGAATGATCCACCCAAATAATACCTGCTGTGTGGGTCCTGATCAGTGAAGAATAGATTGAAAGAAGACTAACAAAGAAGAGAACATGGAAACTCTAACCAGATGGGGACTCGAACCCAAGACCCAAGTACTGAGAGTAAACCACCATGCCACCCCTATTGGCCACATTTCTCCCAAATTTCAAACAAAAAGATTGTTATTTAAACCACTTATTTACAGAAAATGAACAACTGGGCCGAGTGGTTCAGTGGACTAATGTGCGGACACTATGATCAGTGTCTTGTTGTTTGCCATGAACAGTTAAGGCCCAAGAGAACAAAATAGGCCGTGCTCTCTCTGGGTGGCTAGATGATGCTCTCTCCCCATCATTGCACTACTATTATGCACTGTCTACTGGTTCAGGCGTCTGCCAGCCGATCCATCAGAGCTGGTGATGCTGCGCTTTGCTCAGAGAGTGTTGGCTGCCCAGTGAACGTGTATCAACAGCAGTTTGAAAAGAGGTGGTGACTGACTTCACATGCATCAGAGGAGACCTATGCTAGTCTTTAATCTCCTATAGTCAGAGACATTACAAATGACTGGGAGAGTCCTGGTGGACGAGTGGGTCAGTTGGCTACTACTAAATTGGGGTCAAAATAATAAAAAAAAATAGTTCATTGTATTTATTTTTTAACCCCACAACACTAATGTTTTACCTTTAACCTGACATGTTGCTGTTGGTTGGGGCTCCATCACTCCAGGAAGTATTAAGTTGAGTTGAGTAAGTGACTGGAGCCCTGTGCTCTGAAGCTGTAGTACTGAAAATGTCCACAAGGAGATGCAGTAAGCAAAGAAATGCCCTGCACATTCAGCTTCTCAGGCTGATTATACACATATACACTGTTCAACCACTGTAAGGCAGCACAACATAATGTAACACAGTACTGAATGTAGGACAGCTTCTGCCTACTGCTCAGCATAGACCTCAGACTACTTCTTTACAGATTTCAGTCCAGTATCATGTTGATAGCTTCACTTATTGAAATAGTACGGCTTAGGACGTTAAATTGTTATTCTGTGAGCTCCTGACATTTCTATTCATGTGTGAGAACTGATGGTGTTGTGTGATAAGTCAATTCAGTTAAATTGTATATATATAATCCTTGATGAGTGATGGCCCGGTTCTGGCCCACTTTCATCAGGCCAAATTGCACAACAATCACATTAATGACTCCAGATCCAGGTGCCAGAACACAGCCTCAGTTTAATCCAAAATAAAACCACAACTGTGAGATGACACAGTTAATTGACTACATCTGGGCCTGTTTTGGCCCAAAATAGAAAAGATGTTCAAACATTTCTGATAGTAAGTTGTATTTGGGCCACATGTGTGTAGTGTAATGTAAATGGCTGATTTGGCCCATGTTTGGTCCAGAATTGTCTGCTGTCTTTCCTACTTTAACAATGAACAGTTTTATAACAATCTGGGTTTAGACCCTTAATGGACAGAGTGATGGTGGCACCACTATATTTCTGTGTTAGCCAGGCAGCTTAAGCCAATAGGTCAAGACTGTCCAGTATAAGGTAGGATCCAGCACTTTTCTAATGACAGTAATGACTTATAATAAAGAAGACAACATGAATGCTTTTGAAGAATCCATCAATCTTACTTGGTCTGGATGGACTTGGTCTTCTTGGTGTCCAGACTCTTTACATTTTATGGAGGAAATGAAGCTGCATGTACAAGTTAGTGTATCACTGAGTTCCTGATGTTCAACACTATTAAACTAATACAGCTGTGTAGAATAGTTTATATTTAAACTGATAATGTAATACAATAGACACAGGTTTTACAGAGAATAAATAAATAAACAATATCTCACACAGCAGAAAGACTACAGTCCTGAAACCTGTTGTTGTTGGACATCCTGAATGTCCTGCTGCTCTTTTCCCATTGGACAGGTATAACTCTGACCTTACCTGGCTAAGCTGAGAAGTCCTGGAGGCATTTCACAGGATTCTGAACCTTACTTCATGTCCTAATCTATCAAAACATTAACACGTTAAAATGAAGTGAATTGTCCTTACACATAAGATTGATCTCTAACATAGAACAGAGTTCTGCACATCCAAAGCCATTCTGACTGGATGGCCTGGGGCAGAACATTAATGACAAGCTTTTTGCTTTTATATCTATATGACTATATCAGTGTGAGGTACTGGTCACATGAATCAGTCTCAGTACCTTTCCTGAAGAAATACAAGCCTTCTCTGGTGGGTGCATGTACACAGCATGCCTATGATAGCCCAGAATGAGGATACAGGACCCTATGACAGCAGAGAAATCTCAGATTATTAGTGTTTTCAAACAGAGTCAACATTAAAATGGGCTTGAAATATGAATATGTAATGAATATAAACTCTATGACCGTTTACATTTCGATTAAGAAAATCACCATATTCTAATTTTTGGAGATGCAAAGAGTCACAAATGATCTAATATATATATAATATTTAATATTTAATATTTAGTTTAAAGTATAATATTTGGAAATATAAAAAGCATCATGTTGTCCACTATAAATGACATTATGTTAAAAAAAGTTTAGATAAATAGAGTAAATAAATAAAAAGTAAATAATAAGCGTGAACAAATGATCACGTGACACAAACATCCGGCTTCATAAAAACAAAACGGAGAAACTCACTATTGCAGTGATTTGAAACCTTTAATGCATGATTTTATAAAAGAATACTGCCCACTTCACTCGAAACCCCGCCCACACAACCCAGACCAGGTGTGACTGGGCTCTATAGGCGAGGTTTTGTAAAGATAATAATGACTTATTAATAGCTGCTCACGCTTTACAGGGTTAACGCAGGAGTCTCATCACTGAGGAGATGTGACGCCCTAATAAACGACTCCAGTCCCAGTCCGGCCTGTAGAGCAGCACACGCACGTGCTCGAGCGACGGTGTGACGCGGGGGGGCGCGGTGAGCGCGCACGAGAAGGAGCCGGAGCGCGCGAGCTCCAGCGCGAGGCGAAACGCGTGGAGGTTTAAACGGCGAGCGAGCGGACAGGAGCGACGCTCCACACCAGCGACGGCAGCGCGGCCTCAGAGTTACGGTAAAGCTGCGGAAATACTCCGCGAGCCTTCGTGCTGGAGGTGAAGGCTTTCAAGTTGACACGCAGAGAGTGTCTCGCCGGTTTGAACGGACGTTCTGCCGAAGGCAGCGCGAGCAGCGGCGTGCGCCCCGCTTCTGGACCCGGGGCTGTACGCGAAACGGGGCGAGAGCCGGCTACCCGCACGTCCACGTCTGGCCGGACAGAGATGTAGCGGCCGCGAGGAGGGAGGCGTTCCCGTTTCCTCACGAGCTCGGTCCGTGTGAGCTCTCGGGGCCGCTTAACATGGAATTTCGGTAAAGTTTCACGGCTTAATCCGCCGCATGCGACCCACGAGTCAGTCAGTCAGTGTTACCTGACGCAGGACTGCTAGCTCTATTCTACAGAAATCTGTTCAACTGTTCAACTATTCGACTAATCGACTATTTTTCATTCAAGTCGTTTTGTTTACCTTCTGCTTCTCCACGCGCACTGAGCCACTTACAACTTCTGGACAGTGATGCCACTCTGATATGTTGAAGTGGAGGGTGAGCACAGGTTATTTACTCAAAGTTTGACTGTTAATGTCTTCTGGAGACCTTAACTGTACCTGGAGGAAGTAGAACCTGTAATCAGGTAACAGCAGAGCACACTAGCCTCGTCACCATGATGACCAGCGGGCCAAACATTGTATACGAGTGGCTAAAGACGCTCCAGCTGTGCCAGTATGTTGAGGCTTTCGTGGACAACGGCTACGATGACCTGGAGGTGTGTAAGCAGATAGGAGAGCCGGATCTGGACGCCATTGGCGTGTTTGCGCCGCACCACCGGCGGAGGATCCATGAGGCTGTGAGGAGGCTGAAAGAGGAGGACAGAGAGGCTGCCTCAGGACTCTACTTCACCCTGGAGCCCATGCCACCGGTCTCAGGCCTGTCTCTGGAGCCCAGGCTGAGGGGCTCTAGGTCTTGGACAGAGGAGAGCAGCAGTAGCGCAGTCCGTGGGGGGCCACCGAGGAACCGGACGCTGGGCCACCACCGCAAAGAGCTAGTGATGTACCCAAAGCTGAAGCTGAAGATCATGATCAGGGATAAGCTGATCAGGGATGGGATTAACCTCGCCAGGCCACCGTATTCAAACAAGGTAACTGGGCAGGGGGCAACACGAGGTTGTTAATCAGCACTTTCTGAAGGGTTGTGACCAGCAGTAGGGCTTCTCTGTTAGCCAGGTAATGTAAACCCAAAATCCCCACACAGTTTTTATAGTTGTCTTCATTTTAGTGCAAGAATTGTCCAAATCAAGCCTAGCCTATCAGTCCAAACATCTAGTATTGCACTGGAGCTACCAGGCAAACTTAAAGTGAAGAAGCTTAAATTGGCTGACCATCTGTGTGTGGGATAAGAGAAAAGTTTCATTGATTTTTTTTTTGTTTGATGTTGTTCATGGGGTTCAGCAGCATCACATATTCCCTGCCCTAGATCAAAATTGATGCTGTGTAGAGCAGTGGTTCACCAGGAGCAGGATTAAGCGACTCTGATTAAGAGTGATTTCCTCGCCTAACACGCCCACATCAATTCAGGAAGGGCTTGTTAATGAGTTGGCCTCAAAAGCTTCATAGTATTACAATCATCTTAACTGGAAGAGAGGATGTTTAACACGCTGCTCTCATTGATGACTAGAAACAGGTGCGTTACAGCAGAGAAAAGCCAAATACGCAGGACATCGCTACTCCAGAACCTGATGTGGAAACCAGTGCTGTAGCTTTGAACTTGAGTGATCCAGCTTTAATGTGTTGACATTGCACAGCTGCACAATAGAAAGGTTCTGAAACCGCTTGAAATTAAATGTCTGAAGAGATCTCCAAAACGAAAACTTTACAGGAGTACAAAATGCTTTTAATGGAAGTCAGTGGAACCAAGTCATTTTGGGCCACTTCTGTTGGTCCAGTTTACACACACTGTAAAGAACAGCCATCTTCAAATGGTAGAAAACTAAAAAATGACAAAAATAGAGATGTTTTTGCAAATGTACTCATTTCCTCTCTTCTGTAAAGGCGATATGAGGCTTTTGTTCTGACAGCAGCAGTATGACTTATGTAGGTGGTACTCCAGAGATTTTAGTGTGTGTAGTAAGTCCAAATTAGAAGTGTGTGAACACTAAACACTCTGGTGGATCCTGGCCATAAAGTGTGTGTGTGTGTGAGATCGAGAACAAGCCAGTGATGGAGAGGAAGGTTGGAAAGGAAAAGATCCATTATAGCCTTTAGCTGCATCATGAGAGGGTGAAAGTGATGTAATCAGTGAAATTGCAGGTATATCGGCTGTAATCTTAGGTGTGGTCTTGGTCTAATCTTTCATAGTGTCATACAATATGCACTTGGGAATACACCTCGTAGAGCTTTCTTTCCCAACTGAATGCCCACCTACGTTGTATAGTCACATGGTTTCCCTTCACCAGAGTGACAGGCTCTGTTCACACTAATCTGACTTGTTCTTATAACTGATTTTTATAGCTGACCTTATAAAAGCTACAACCACATGCTGCGTAAAGGTGAAGATTTCCAAAAATTAGTTGGCTTGAAATGCAGTACCGGTCACAAATTTGGACAAATTCAGTGTTTTTAATGATATAAAAATGTTCTGTATTGTAGTTTAATACTAAAGTCTAAACTCTGAATAAACACATCTGTAATAATTTAGTAAACAAACAAGTAAACAAACCAGAATATGTTTATATTTGACATTCTTCACAGTAGGCACCTCTTGCTTAGATGCAGCTTTCTTGGCATTTTCTCAGTCAGCTTTATGAGGTAGTCACCTGGAATGTCTTTCAGTTAACAGCTGTGTCTTGTCAAGAGCTCATGACTTGCATTTCTTGCCTCTTAATGTGTTTGAGACATCAGTTGTGTGTCTACTTTGAAGTAAAATCTAAAACATGTTTTGGTTTGTTTATCACTTTTAAGTTTACTACATGATTCATTATGTGTTTACTCACAGTCTGGATGACTTCAGTGTTCATTTATAATGTAGAGAAAATAAATAAGTAAATAAAAACATTGAAAGAGTAGGTGTGTCCAAACGTTTGACTGGTACGTTATGTCTCTGTGTGTAATAAATACAAAATATACATTTCTGAATGAAGTTATGCACACAAGTGAACTTTATCCACAATATTCTAATTGTCAGAGCTGCACTAGTATAAAATGTGCATGACGTCCCTGAGTCACATATTGAGAAAGTTTGATTTAGATCAGATTCAAAATCACCTATAAATGGAACAAAGTTCAATTTCACGTGGCATTTCCCATTCGTGCTACAGAAAATGCTCATGCTGGATGAACCAAAAGTCAGATCTGAGCTGCCTGTGTAAACTGTAGTGGACTGCAGGAGTGGAGCTGAGAAATGATACACAGAGCTCTTGAACAGAGAGATTTTCTAGCAGTAGGAGTGGTTGGACAAGAGGAAGTTTCTGTTCTTCCTGGAGCAGAGCTGGTAAAGATGTTCCACACACCAGATATTGTCATTTACCCTGATTGTATAACATACAATGAAGAATGTTGAATGAACACAATTGTCTAGATACACCCAGACATTCTCACAATCTGCCCTGCATCACATAGACAAATCAGGAAGTGCTAGACAGCACAGAAACAAAAAGACAACCAGAGGTCTGGGTGTGGACTTTGACACAGTTCATAGTTTCATTGTAAGAAAATAAACTCAGTGGCCACTCCATTAGGTACAACTACCTTGTATCTACACTCATTGTCTATGTTATCAGCTCCACTGATCACACAGGAGCTCTGTGTAGTTCTACACTTACAGACTGTAGTTCATCTGTTTCTCTGTATACAGTAGTAACCCTACTTACGAGTTTAATCCGTGCAGGAGCCGAGCTCGTTAGCTGGTTTGCTCGTTAGCTGGTTTGCTCGTTAGCTGGATGCATTTTCTCCATAAGAATACATGTAAAACTGATTAATCCGTGTCAGCCGGCCAATATACAGTATACTTTAATATGTAAATAGTGTGTTTATATGGGTTTTTAAAACATAAACGAGACGACGACGGTGCTCGTGTAGGCTGGCGGCTAAGGAGGACAGGAGGACGGGCGTACGTGTATGGCATGGTTACACTTATCATATGAAAAGTAAAAGTAAAATGTATCTAACTTTCTTGTTCACTACCTTTTGCTGTCTTTGTGTCACTTTCACTAGCACTTTCACTTTCACTGGACAGCGGTCAAAGGTAATGACTGACCTCTTCTTCTACACTAGCATCTAGGAGATGCTACGACCGCCGCGCCCCTAGCAGTTGGCATATTTGAACTAATTTAGGCTACTCGTTACTTGGAATTTTACTCGTTACCTGGAACAAAAATATTCCGAGATCTCGACTCGTTACCTGGAATACTCGTTAGTAGGGATGCTCGTAAGTAGGGTTACCACTGTACTTTATTATCCTTTTTTCACCTGTTCTTCACTGATCAGGACCTCACACAGCAGATATTATTTGTGTGGTGGATCATTCTCAGCACTGCAGTGACACTGATGTGGTGGTGGTGTGTTAATGTGTGTTGTGCTCAGAGACAGCAGAGCTGCTGGAGTTTTTATACTTTTATACTTTTTCCATTCAGATGCATCTCCTTGTTGATCCATCCAAGAGACAGGAGCTCAGCACAGTGTGTGTTGGACCTCTAGTCCTTCACTGGTGGTCACAGGACTCTGTTGGCTGGATAGTTTTGGTGGGTTATTTTAACTCCAGCACTGACACTGAGGTGTTTAAAACCTCAGCAGCTCTGCTGTGTCTGATCCATTCTAACACACACTAACACACCACCACCACATCAGTGTCACTGCAGTGCTGAGAATGATCCACCACAAATAATATCAGCTCTGTGGGGTCCTGATCAGTGAAGAACAGGTGAAAGGAGGATAATAAAGTATACAGAGAAACAGATGAACTACAGTCTGTAAGTGTAGAACTACAAAGAGCTCCTGTATGATCAGTGCAGCTGATAACATAGACAATGAGTGTAGATACAAGGTATGTGTACCTAATGAAGTGGCAAATGCATCTTTTTATAAGCTAAGACATTACATCACTGATCAATCAAGAGGTTGAGGTCATGACAATGACATCACTGCGTGACAGTAAGTATGGAGGGGAAATTGACTTATGATGAGTCTCGGTTCACACTCTAATTATTTTGATTGTTTTAGTTTGAGAGCTGGTGAAGGCGCCATGTGGATTATCAAGATGAAACAGTGTAGAGGGAGTAGCCTGGTCTGTGATCAGAGTGCACAGTCTTAAACACCACTCACCACACCCTTTTATACACACACATACCTCAGTGCTCCAAAAAAACCCTCTCCTTGAGTCATCAGTGTTCTGCAATACATCAGCACTGATTAATCACTGTGTGACGGTAAGTTAACCGGAGCACTAGTGCAGTTCTGAAGACAAATCAGACTTCAGAGTGGACTTGGAGACACTATGTTGAGACACTATATGGACAAAAGGGTCAGGACATCTGCTCTTTAGCTGTTTCTTGTGAAATCAAGGCTATTAAAGAGTTCATCCTGCTTTTGCTGGAGTAACACTCTACTGTTCAGGGAAGCCTCTACTAGTTTTTGGAGCATTGCTGTAAGGATATGGTTGTATTCAGCAACAAGAGTGTTAGTGAGGTCACAATGTTGTATGACCACCACCCACTTTATACCCTCTAGGCATTAATCCTGGTGCCAATACGTTCATGTTTATCTGCTCCTATACTATTGGTAATACTTCTCTACAGGGACTAGACAAGCTGTGTATTTGTACATCAGTAGTCGCGTTTCCATCGACCATGAAATATTGCAAATTAGAATTGCGAATAAAATTTTGCTTAATGGTACGGCCCCAAGTGGCTCAGTGGGCAAAGACGCTACTACTATGATCTGAGGATCGCGAGTTCGAATCCCGGTCATGCTGTTTGCCATCAACAGCCGGGGCACAAGAGAGCAAAAAATTGGCAGTGCTCTCTCTGGGCGGGTAGATGGCGCTCTCTCTCTCTATCACTCACACATTGCAATGTCCACTTGCTCAGGCGTCTACTGATTGGTCCAATCGGAGCTGGGGACCCTGTGTGCCTTCCTCCGAGCTCGTTAGGCTCTCCAGTGATGGTGTATCAGCGGTGGTTCGAAAAGAGAGGTGGTGGCTGCATCACACTCAACAGGGGAGGCTTGTGCTTGCCTGCACCCTCCTAGAGTCAGGGACATTGTAAAGTGATGGGGAGAGGCCTAATGGAGGGGATGGGCTAATTGGCTACCACTACATTGGGAAGAGGATAAAAATGGGCAAAAACCTAGAAATAAATAGGTTTTTCGATAAAAGTCTTTTGCGCTGAGATGAGGTGGTTTTTCAGTCGTATCGAAATTGGTTTATATCGCAAAAGTGTGATGGAAACACTCGAACGGACTTTTTCGCATTAAGAGAGTCACGTGATCAACAACCGGACGTTTCTATTGGTGAAAAAGACGATGAAGAAGAAAACAACAACAGAAAGTGTGAGGATGAAGATGACGCGGCATATCTGGAATAACGAGGAGAATCCTTGGACAATGTGCAGCTGCTCCACTAGAGATCTCACAGCATCACAAAGTTCATTAAAAGTTGAGTGTGTCATTCTAAAATGTTGAATCCACAGCTCTTCTGTAAAACCATCGACTACAGTTTCCCAAAAACGCCGCATACGTAGCCGCTCCCAAGTATAAGGGGCTTGTCGCTCCAAAGCCTCGATAAGTCACCGTCTCCTCTGATGGCTGATGATGAGCACTAGTGCCGTGGTAGCAGTGTGTATAAAGCTGAAGTATGTGTTTACATCCACTGCCGCCATGTTTGTAATGACTTATCACGAGAACAAACATATTCACACGTGATTTTATAAAAGTATTTCACATTTAATGGAAACACCACAATTGAGAAACTTGTTTTGTCAAATTGTTTTTTCAACAAAACAGAATATCAATAAAGTTTTGCGCAAAACTGCAATGGAAACGCGACTACTGTCAGTAATGGGTGCAACTTAAAGTAGCTGAAGGGGTGTCCACAAACATTTGGATATAGCATGAAGAGTCTGAAGAGAATTGTGTTAAATGACTAAGCTTTGTTTTGATAAAGTTCACCTGGACATAAAGGGCCTGTGCTATAGCATCTGCACAGTGGCACGGTGTCTTTCATCTGTGTGTGTGTGAACAGAGAGCATATGTTCCTTACACACATTGGCCATATGTTGAGATGATGTATAAAATGCTTTGATGATTTGAGGTTGCAGTGTAGTGCTCACAGTTGAGTTTCTGTGTGATTCTTTAGGGGAAAAATGTGTTTTCGTACGTGTGGAGCTGAAGTCATTATGTTTTTGAAACAGATGTTTTGAGTAGTTCCAATTACTGTGGAAGTGACATCTCATCCTCCTCTCCAAAGATTCACAGTGCCATCTTTAATTTGTTTATGGCTTAGTGTTTTAATGATGTTCTGACCACAATTATTCATCATTGTTATTCCCAATAGAGCCTTTCGGTCCTTGCTGGAATATCTAATTGTAGCAACAGGTCGTGAATATTTTCACATAATATGCTGGAAGAATTAATGGCATCTTTTATTTTCATTTTTAGAATAGCCTGAATACTGAGTACCAGTTCAATAAAAGTGTCATCACATCTCTTTTTATGGGCCTACACTTCCACTGTTACAATTAATTTAGAAGTTAATGCCCCATGACGTACATCGGCCAGAACATTAACACCAGCTCCTAGTATCTACACTCAGTGTCTATGTTATCAGCTGCACTGATCATACAGGAGCTCTGTGTAGTTCTACACTTACAGACTGTAGTTCATCTGTTTCTCTGTATACTTTATTATCCTCCTTTCACCTGTTCTTCACTGATCAGGACCTCACAGAGCAGATATTATTTGTGTGGTGGATCATTCTCAGCACTGCAGTGACACTGATGTGGTGGTGGTGTGTTAGAATGTGTGTGCGCCAGTTTGAGTGTATCAGACACAGGAGAGCTGCTGATGTTTTTAAACAATTCAGTGTCACTGCTGGAGTAAAATTAGTGCACCAACCAAAATTTTCCAGCCAACAGTATGCCGTGACCAGCAGTGAAGCACTAGAGGACCAACACATGCTGTGCAGCAACAGATTAACTACTGACTCTGACTTTACATCTACAAGGTGGACCAACACTGTAGATGTGCCTAATAGAGTGAACAGTGAGAGGACATACAGTAGTGTTTAAAATCTCCAGCAGCTCTGCTGTGCCTGATCCACTCATATTAGTGCATCACACACTAGTGTTGTAGTCAAGACCGCACTGTCCAAGTCCAAGACCTTCCCGAGACCACAGGGGACCGACACTGAGACACAACTAAGACTTTGTGGAGTCGAGTCCAAGACCAAGACCGAGTCATTTAGGGGTCGAGACCGTGACAAGACCGAGACCAATGGACACAGAGACCGGGTCGAGACCAAAATAACAAATAAGAGGCCTTACAGATAAATTAACATCAACACTGTGCCCAGACCAGTACTAAACAAAAATAAGCCAGGACTAAACAGCCAATATACTAAAATTAATCAACAACAACAAAAATGTAAATAAATAACACATTTATTATGCATTTTTACAACAGTGCATTATTAACACAGAAATAAAAAAAACTGTCTAACAGGACTTTAACTGCACAGCTAACAAGAACATCAAAAAGTTACCACCACAAAAATTACATTTAAGCACTTTTCAAGCACTTTCAAGACATTGCCAGGTGTTTTGAAGCACCACACAATTAGAAACAAGTCCATACAGTCATTACATATTCAAGTATTTTTCTACCAAAGCTTCAACAACACACACACAAACAATTCAGTGTGTAAACTCCAGGACTACGTCTGCAGAGGAACTCGCTGTGATTATTAAATCCAAACTTTATGACCGATGAAGTGACGGACATGTAGAAGAAGACTAGCCTGTACTGGCAGCCGGTCTTGTGTCGAGACCGGTACAGCCAATAGTGCTGCTTGTGTGTGTGTGTGTGGTGGAGTTATCTATTGGTTGTATCTAAAGTCACTCATACAGGGCTCCAACAATGTTGTGCAAAGGCGAGACCAAGGAAGATGGTCCTGAGACCGAGACAAAGCCGAGTAAACATGAAGCCGAGACCGAGACAAGGCCGAGTAAAAATGCGCTCGAGTCCAAGACCTTGAAAATGCGGTCTCGAGACCAAGACCGATCTCGAGTACTGCAACACTATCACACACTAACACCCCACCACCACGTCAGTGTCACTGCAGTGCTGAGAATGATCCACCACACAAATAATATCAGCTCTGTGTGTCCTGATCAGTGAAGAACAGGTGAAAGGAGGATAATAAAGTATACAGAGAAACAGATGAACTACAGTCTGTAAGTGTAGAACTACACAGAGCTCCTGTATGATCAGTGCAGCTGATAACATAGACAATGAGTGTAGATACCAGGAGTAGTTTTAATATTATGTAAAATTACACTGTTTCTTTGGACAGGTTGGAAAAGAGGCTTTTAAGTACTATGGTTTCAGTGTTTCTTGTGGAGAAAAACACACACACACACACGATATCCTGAGACTATGTTCACTTACTGCTAAATTGGTTTGAATTTGTATCTCCTCGATATCTTTGAGCTGTCAGTATATTTTCCTTATTGTGCTTTTATGAATGCAGAGTTTGCTTTTACTCTCTAAACATGCTTTAAATGGATGTTCTTTATGGTGAAGGTCTGTTTATTCACAAATGGATGACTGCACTTATTGTTTATTGCTGAGCTCTGAATACCCCATAAAGAGTATCAGAGATTCTCTGATGGTCCATGAAGCGCCTGTCCCTGTCCAGTGCATGCCATGAGAGCTCCTCAGGGAGCAATGAATACTCATAATGCCTTTCCCTGCTCCAAGATGCTGCACAGCACACACACGTAAATGACTAAAAAGAAAGTCTGTATGTATCAGAGTGGACCAGAGAGTAAACCGTTTTGGCGCACATACACACACACACACACACACACACACAGTAAAACAAAAAAGGTGAACTGTAATATTTTATTTTCATTACATGCAGTGACATTTAAAGCCTTTTTTTGTTTTAATGTTGATCAGTGTGGCTGACGTACATCAGAAATCCAGAAAATTTGAATGAAATAATCGAACAAGCATTACAAAATGACTTGACATATGTAATGAATCCTAAATGTGACACGTTACATTTTTAATAAAATTGTGGACAAAACTGTGAACTTTTGACCATATTCTAATTTTTGAGATTCACTTTTATAGGTTAGTGTTTTAATTAATCTAAATATTTAGCCATTTAACCCTTTAACATTCTGCCCGACCTTCTTGTAGACCACATTTGAGTCTCTATAGCTTATTGAAAAAGGTATTGAACTTAACACAATGTGATTGTGCCTTCTCTACCAATCGGTAATCAAATCGAATCAACTTTATTTATAAAGTGCTTTTTACAACTGATGTCACAAAGCAGCTTTACAGGGTTAGTAATAACAGACATCAAATCATTAGTCCCTAATCCCCGGTGAGCAAGCCAACGGCGACAGTGACAAGGGAAAACTCCCTCAGAGCTGGAGGAAGAAACCTTTGGAGGAACCAGACTCACATGGGGGACCCATCCTCCTCTGGTCTGCTAATTCTAAGTGTGTGATGAATCATAATCATATGATCTTGTTGTAATGTTCAGGTGAGCTGATATGGTGACAGTAGTGGGACAGGAATGATGATGATAGAGGGAGCAATGATAACGGCCAGAAAGTCCATATGAACTCCAATGTAGGCAGTAGAGTAGGGCATCTGGAGCAGGCCACAGTAGCTGGTCGTTGGTGGGCAGCTGATCCAGGGAAGCATCATGCAGAGAATAGTAATCAGCCTTCCATCAACCTTGGACCGGACCGGTGGGCAATCACTCACTCGGAAAAGACAAAAATGGTAGGCAAAACATCCACTAGAAAAGCAAAATGTTCTTGTCTGAATGCAAACCAGCACCTTCATCGCTAAACCCCAAGGAATAAAATGGATCAAATGCTGATGAACTGTTACTCAAATTTAGCATTTTATTGTACAACGTTTTGTATTTGTAGTTTGTTCTGATTTGACCATAGAATGTCATTGTATATTTAAAGTGTACATTTAAACAAACTGTGTGGTCTTTAAAATATGACTCTCTTTATAATTGCCTGGTTATTACAGCCAGATTTAATTTAGTTTAACAAAAAGTATATTAAACAGTGTGAGAGGTGCTAAATATACTTGTGTAGGTTAAGGCTGTGTATTGACAAGAACCCAGCGATATGTATCATAATGTGGGGGTTACTGCTCCCCAGGCACTGCATCAGGTGGCTGCCCACTGCTCTGTGTGTGGGTGTGTGTGTGTGTTCACTATGGATGAAATAAACGCAGAAAGGAATTTCCCTACAGGGGTCAATAATAATAATTATCTGCGTCTGCTCTTTCTTCAGCTTTTTTGTTATTCCAGAAACTGTGCAGGAGCTCTTATAGAATAAAATGATTAAGCTATAAGCTTTATTGATGTAGCATGTTTAGAAAATGTGTTAAAACTGTACTTGTGTTTTATACAATCAAAACAGCATGGATTTTATAAAAAATAAGAAAAATAAACAAAATAGATCAGTCAACAGTATTCACTGCTCAACAATCCGTACTCAGTGAATCAGATGAATTTTTTAGGCTGGACGTATAGAGGTGTCTCCCATTATCTCCTAGGATAAGCTGTTCCATAACTTCAGTGCTGCTACTGTGACTACAGAATCTTCTTTCAGCTTCATTTTGGCTGATAGTGATAACTGATCGGCAGACCTAAAAGCTCTTTGAGGAATTTACTTCATAAATACCTGAAACAGCAGGGCCTTACAGGGGTTTAAAGTACATTTTTTAAATGGATTCTAAACCTAACAGGTAAGGAGACAACAAATTGAGGGTGAGGCAAAAATGATCTGCACTTTAGTTATTAAATCTTCTGTCAGCTGCAGTGTCTTATAAACACTTTCTCTACTAGGTCTCCGTCTCCATAATAACTGCTGTGCAGGTTTACATCAGTTCATTTATGACTGCAGTGCAACAAAAAAATGGCTGCCCCCAGCAGCATGTGGTGATTTGTTGCAGACGTCTGCAAACAAAACTACGAGCAATACTGTAAGGAAAGTGAAAGTTTCTTAAAGAGAATCATTACTGGTGATGAGACATGGATTCATCATTACGAGCCTGAGAGTAGGGCTGCCATAATTAGTTGACTAGTCACGATTATCTCAACTATTAAAATAGTCGAAGACTAATTTAATAGTCGATGCGTCGTTTTTTTTTTTTTTTTTACTTTCTTTTTCTCCTCAAACTGCTGCGTCTGCCTTTCTGTCCTTGACGCACATGTGCAGTAGTGGTAACCGGGGTAGGCCGTGGATGACGTCACAGGACATTACACAGACAGGCTCATCATGGCTACCCGGCAACGGAGCTCAAAAGAGTGGGATCATTTTAAGAAAATGAAAGAGAAACGTGTGCAGAACTTGACTTC
>BRDA01004247.1:5058-28351 GCA_036984385.1 Crenuchus spilurus | reverse complement strand
ATTAGTACTCTTATTGGTACTTGGTATCGGCAAGTACTTAAATGTAAGTACTTGTACTCGTACTCGGTTTTAAAAAATGTGGTATTGGTGCATCCTAGTATCAACATTACAATAAAAAATCCTGAATAAAACAAAAATGTGTAATGAATATATGACTGTTTACCTTTTTGAATTAAATTATGAACACAAATGAACTTTTTCACCATATTCTATTTTTTTTATAGTATCAAGCTATGTCTGAAGTGTCTCCTACTTAAGATTTAGGGCAGTAATGAGTATGTCCTCCAAGTGTCCAAATCAAAAATGTACTTTTGAGTATGATTTTGAGAGAACTACAATCTCCCACAATGCCCTAGTCATTTTAGGCATTTTTGGTGTATTTATGTATCCAAAGAAAACATGAGTAATAATCTGTAACTTGTAACTGACTTGTTTGTGGGAGCTACTACTGTCTTTTGTCATGAATGAGGAGAATGTCAGGTAGGCTAGTTTGCTTGTTTGGTATGGTTACCATACCAAACCATTTCCACTGCACTGTTATAGTTTTTAAAACTGGATCTACTTAATAGGTGTGCAGTCGTACAGAATTAAGAGACACCTGCCAACCAATCAGAAAAGAGCATTTCTCATCTCCGAGTATAGCATAAAATAAACATGTAACTGAATCAAAGTAACTGAAGAAAACCACTTCAGCCATCAGCTTGAATAACTGGTTCTATAATAATGTGACAGCTGTATCTATTGTACATGGTTATAAATAATAATATGCCATCCAGCATCAAATCACATAAGCAAGTGTATTTGAGATTGCTTAGTAATTTTAAGGAACTTGTGATATTTTAGGCATGTGGTTTGCACAAAGCTAACTGGTGTAG
Source organism: Crenuchus spilurus (assembly GCA_036984385.1). Classification (NCBI taxonomy): domain Eukaryota; kingdom Metazoa; phylum Chordata; class Actinopteri; order Characiformes; family Crenuchidae; genus Crenuchus; species Crenuchus spilurus. The sequence continues at coordinate 27,476 of BRDA01004247.1, read as the reverse complement.
CCTTTCATTACTTATTAGCTACATTAGCTACATAGCTCCACTCCAAAACTAAACTTCAGGTACCCAGTGACTTTAGGAAATGCATTTTCAAGCCCGATTTTAACCAATAAGGCATGTATGTGATCTGCTCTCTTACTTTGAGAAGCATCCAGGAGATGCAGGTGAAGGGTGTACTCATCTCCAGCAGCAAAGTGATCATGGGCAGGAAGTGACCAACGGTGTGCCACACTACAGTACCGGCGAACCCAGCCAGGGCGAAGGCGTGGTGGATGGCCAGTGGCAGGTCGAAGGCACGGAAGGCCACGCTGGAGCTGTGCAGTGCCACATTCTCAAACAAGAAAAAGCCCACAGCAGTCAGCACATTAAACCACGACCAGCCAGCCTGGCCTCGAACCCTATCAGCAAACACCGGACCATCCTCGGTGACTGCCCGCAGACCCGCCACAGTGCTCTGAACGCCAAAGAGTGCCCGTGTGGCCGCCAGGTTCCAGAACACCTAAAAAAAGACATTAATATTACAGAACTTTTCTACATATAATCTTGGACAAGTGTGCTGATTCAGGGCTCTAGATTGCAACCAATGTGGTCACACCTGCAACCTAATTTCTCAATGGTACTCAACTAAAAAAAACTCAAATAAATAAATTGCAGTTGCAGCGGTGTGACCAGCTATGGAAGCCCATTTCCGCCATACAATTTATTTGGCTGTAGTTTATCACACTGTTGCGAGTTTGTATCTCATAATTGAACCTTTTTTCCTCACAATTCAGATTTTATATAGAGCAGTTGTTACTTTATTTCTCAGAAGTGAAGGGAGTTTAAATCTCAATATTGCAAGTTTTTTTTCTCAGAAATGAGCTTTCCGTGACCCAAAGGCTCCATTGTGGTTCAACAACAGACACACATTATTCCCATATTGTGGTCTAAACCAATCAGAGATAGTAAAGGGTGGGCTCATTTTAAAACTCAGCAACTTTCAAAGAAAAATAATTCACTTACTCCGTGTCAGATAATACTGGTTTCAATATTGGTACATCAGAAATGAGAAAGTCAAATTGTGCCATATCTACTGAAAAACATTGTCGATGTGAAGGCAAAATAATGTGGTAGGTGTCTAAACATTCTGCCAATACAATAACCACACATTAAAAATGTTATAATATAATATAAAACACAGCCAAAGTGCTGATTCAGAAAAAAACTAAATTATTGTGAGTTCAAATAAATTCTAGATATTTAATTATAGCTGATAATTTTATGTCCTATATTTAACTTGAACAGTGGAATGTTTTCCTTCAAGAGCCTCTCCTGGCCACTCTGTGACTCCCTGTATTGTCTGACAGACATAACTTAATTTAACATTTTCTGTTTGGATTTCATTTCATTTTCTGAAATCAAACTCTCAAGACAACACAACCAACCTTTTCTCGGGAAGGCAGATTACGATAGGTATAGAAGAATATGATAGAAAGGATGTGACAGATGAGGAAGAAGAGGCTGTAGAACAGGAAGCCCAGTCCAATGATTTGCAACCGTGCCTCCCAGGAAGAGTAGTCCCGATCGAATATGCTACTGGAAGTAACAGAGTCAGGAGGACTCATGCTAGTGGGCTGAGAGGCCATTGTTCTACCCTGACCAACGGTTTTCTACAGGCTGACCAATGGGCTACATTCACACTGAGCTTTTCTTCAGGTGTGCAGTGCCTGAAGATCCCATGGGTTACAAATCAGCCACCTGAAACAGAAAGTACAGGAGAAACCATCAAAAACTGCAACCGGCAGTTAAATTACAGCACTGTGGACCAAATTAAGGCATTAAATGCATAACATTTTTATACATAGTTTAACTAAATCTGCAGAATATTACAGTATTGTTACCTGGCTAGCTAATATTCCACAAAGTGACAGTCCAACATGGTTGGGCTGCCATGATTATTACATTATTTTTTTTGATGATTGTGATTATTTTAGATAATCATAATTAATGAATTAATGTTTATTTATTTGTGCTTGAGCTCTGTTATTTTAGAGTTACTGAGTATGGACAGATATGAAGCAGGATGGCTGATCAGGTAATGTGGCCACTTTAGGCTTGTCCAGCCCACACCAAGACATTAAATTGCAATGATTTATATGACAATTAATCATCAGCTACAAGGTTATAATCATGACATACAGGTTCATATTTTTGAAGCATGAAAACAGTCATTAGGCATTGAGCGATTATCAATCCTGACCCATAATCAAGGCTATTTTATATTATTGGTATCAGCACATGAACTCCATGCTGATAAAAGCTATTTTTGTTATGTATGCACATTTTCTGATGCAAACACACTTAAAATTGTCACAACAGTGCTGTTTTCCTGTATTTTTGTAACCGTAATAGTGCATATTTTCACACTACAAATATCACAATTACTGTAAATGAAAATCCATCGGTGATATTGGTTGATTATTAATAATGGCTTGAATGTAATTATTAGTTGTTGCAGCATCCGCTGATTATTTTTAAAGAATCTGAAGAGCCTGATCAATGCGGCTGCTTTTGAGCACTGATAGCACTTCCCTTATTGTCAATTTCACCATTTATCTATTATTATTATCATCATCATTATTTACAGTAGTAGTATCATCATTATTTTACACCCAATTTGCTAAGGTTCTCCCAATCACTTGTAATGTCCCTGCCTGTAGGAGGGTGAGCACTAGCACAGGCCGCCTCTGGTACATGTGAATTCAGCCACCACCTCTTTTCCAACTGCTGCTGATATATCATTGTTTGACAGCCAGCACGCTTTGAGGAAAGTGCAGGATAACCAGCTCTGATACATCAGCTAACAGACACCTGAGTCAGTGGACATTACTTAGCAGTGATGTAGAGATGGCGCCATCTACCCACTCAGAGAGAGCATGGGCAATTTTGCTCTCTCAGGCCCCGGTTGCTGATGGCAAGCATCATGACCAGGATTGAAACTCACCATCTTCTGATCAATCCTGTGTCAGCCCACTGCATCACGTGAGCGTGTCAATTTATCCATTCAATGGACAGATGAAAGACACAGTATGATATCAGCATTATATATCAGCCTCTATCAGCATGGGCTATTGAAAAACCCATATTGGTTGATCACTGTCATTAATTTTGAAAATAACATATATAACATATATATACTGTCATATATTTTGAAAATAACACAATAACCTCTAACAAAAATGCTTTAATGCAGCAGCAGCTGCCTAAATTTGTGACTAGTGACTAACCATGTTTTTGAGTTAAAGTAGCGTAAACCACAAATGAAAGTGACAAGATGTTGAAAAAAGTGACAACATTTTAGTGGTCAGTCCCACAAAGAAAAAGAGGAAATTATCTATTTTCAACATCTAGAGTAACTAACATGCATCGGCTTCTCTCTCTGTGGGTGAACTGAGGAAACAAATTAATATCCTCCAGTAAAACTGCCCCACTATGGAAGCTTCATGAACCCAATATCCAGACCAAAAGCCCACTGAAAACATCTGCAATGTAATCAACTCATTAGAACGGTGTTGTTTAAAATTAACTTTTTTTTGTATTGTTGAAGGTCTGAAAATGTATATTGTCAGTCATTTTGACTAGCTGTCAATTTCTACATTGTGAAAAACATTCATGTGTTTAATTTAATTTAAAAAGGACAGATTTTATATTAATTATATATAAAGTGACATTTCTCAAACCCTTTTTTTGTTTTAATGTTGATACAGTTTGAATGTTCATTTACTCAAGGCTTGAAATGTGTCACTTTAGCTGTGATTAATAAAACATGACACTTTAACTTCTTGAATTTAATTACAATAACACTTTTCCTAATATTCTGGCACTCTATAAAACTTGAAATTTAGCAGCAGTGTTGCCATAGTTTATCAAATAAAATGTAAAAATACTAAAACTAGGGAAACTAATAATTTACAGTGCTTTCATTTTTTCCAAAGCTGTATACTATAACTGTATACTATATAGTATATAGTATGTATACTATATGCTATAGTACAACTATAATAAACCCTCCTTATAAGTAATGTTCCCTGACACACTTATACATCACTAATGACTTCATGTCCAAGTTAAACATAAAAAACAACATTTTATTCTAAATAATTTGCTTGTTTGTTTTCCACAAACTTGGATCCATTGGCAGCCTTTTACCCAGCCTTGTGGTTACTAAACTGTAATTTGATCTCAACTCAACTCTAAGTGCAATACCTGAGCTCATGTAAAAGTCACAATGCCTTATGTAAATATAATAGATATACTTTTACTCCTCTTCTCTTATATTCTATATTATCTTAAAAACTTCTACCGCAGCAACATTGACAGCATCTTTCCCAAAGTATGGATGTGTGGTACTCCAGCTGCACAGTCTCTGAGAGAAAGGATCGGCATTGTGTGGTCAGAACGGCAGAACAGGTCATCAGGACTGATATCATATACTCCACACACTGTATACTTCACTTCTGCTGCTCATGTAAATATTTTAGACTGTAGATGTGTTGCTTGGGAAGTTGCCCACAGAGTTTCATTATACTCAATTTGCAACTTATGTCTATTCTTATTTGTAGCTAATATATGCAAGTATATGTAATATACATACATATACACATATGGGATTAATAACATATCTTTCTATAACAAAATTACCAATGTAGTTTCATACTGTTCCAGTCGGTTTTGAATTGACAAAACGCACATAAACTAAATTATAATGTTTTCTGTGCTGGAAAAGTTTCTTTTTAGTGTAAACTCACATTTACGATAGTTACATGTCATTTTTAACCTTTAACTCAAAGTTTGACTAAAAAGAGTGTAGTCCACAGACATATCGCTAACTAAAAGCTCTGTAAGGTATTTACACGAAGTCTCTTTAACAGGAAACGAAGCAGCAGCAGATACATAAACTCTGACATCCTGTAGTGGACAGAAATAAATGTTTTCACTCAATCACTCATTTATCACATATCAGCCTGTTTTTACAAATCCAAAGTTTCTTTTCAATAATTAGTTTTAAATTGACTTTGTATATTTTAGTACAAAACTGAATTAATATTTATGACATGTTATAAATAAAACCTCATATATATATATATTATAAGGCAACATATCCTTGGAGATACAAACTACAGAGCGTATATCAATATTTTCTTCAGACATGTGTTAGTTACGTCTATTTGAGGGGAAAAAATATGATTTTGTACTTAGTTTTGCTCTCCTGTCTGCTGAAGAGTTAATGTTAGTGTGTTGAACGCTGAGGTGAATTAGCTCAGGTTTAGCTAAAAGCTAACCGGCTATAGCTGGACTACTTTGACAATGCGTTAATATTTGCACTTAAAAGCCTTACTTCAACACTAAAGAGTAACTTCAGCTTCAGAAAACATCACACTAGCAGAAACCTTGTCCAAACTCGCAGTGAAATGTGACACTTACTTATATTGAAAGATCCTCGTCTCTGCTCTGAATCCTCGTCTCTGCTCTGAATCACACTGTTTTCATATGACATTAGTCACATGACCGACCGGGAGCCAATAGACGACTTTCAGGAAATACATGCAAACACAGTGCCACATTAAATATAGTAGACAAACTTCATTTGTTTTCAAAATTTAATTCTAACAGGTAAACTGTCAAATGTGTTATATTCATTATATGTAAAAAGGTTAATGATAACGTTGATATATATGTCTTATAACCTCAGAATTTCAAATGTATTAGAATTTCCATTAAAAAATCAACAAAATGTCTCAAATGGTTTGGTATTGAGGCTGTTTATTGACTAATATCTCCTATTCTAGTCATTAATAGTGTTTACTGAGGTTGTTTATGGACTAATATCTCCTATTCTTGTGATTAATAGTGTTTATTGAGGTTGTTTATGGACTAATATCTCATATTCTAGTGAGTGTGTTAATTAAGGTTGTTTATGGACTAATATCTCCTGTACTAGTGATTAATAGTGTTTATTGATGTTGTTTATGGACTAATATCTCATATTCTAGTGATTAATACTGTTTATTGAGGTTGTTTATGGACTAATATCTCCTATTCTAGTGATTAATAGTGTTTATTGATGTTGTTTATGGACTAATATCTCATATTCTAGTGATTGTGTTAATTGAGGTTGTTTATGGACTATCTTCTATTCTAGTGATTAATAGTTTATTGATGTTGCTTATGGACTAATATCTCCTATTCTAGTGATTAATAGTTTTTATTGAGGCTGTTTATGGACTAATATCTCCTATTCTAGTAATTAATAGTGTTTATTGATGTTGTTTATAACTAATATCTCATATTCTAGTGATTAATAGTGTTAATTGAGGTTGTTTATGGACTAATATCTTCTATTCTAGTGATTAATAGTGTTTATTGAGGTTGTTTATGGACTAATATCTCATATTCTAGTGATTGTGTTAATTGAGGTTGCTTATGGACTAATATCTCCTACTCTAGTGATTAATAGTGTTTATTGATGTTGTTTATGACTAATATCTCCTATTCTAGTGATTAATAGTGTTTATTGAGGTTGTTTATGGACTAATATATCCTATTCTAGTGCATCCACCATCTATCCATGTGCTAAACGTCTGGTTGAAAGTAAACACTTATACTAAAGCCTATAAACTCACCAACAATAACTTGTGGGAAACACTGAAACTGAGCTACAAGTATGTGTTATTATGGAAAACATTCAATGTTCTGGGCGATCTTCAACTTTTGAGTGTTAGTGTTTGTACATTACATAAAAAAACACGCTCTAAATAATATGCAAGTGTTTTCTTCCAAAAAAATTTAATGGCAGAAATATTTACATCTGGATGACCAAAAAGGCATAAATAAACATTTTGTGTAAAGAACCCAAAGAACCTGGAGCATAAATGCCTCCAAAGCATATACAAAAACACAAATGAAACACTGGAATTAATAGATAATAAATACAGATCTTACTTATGTGCCATAAAATGTAAACAAAGAAATCAAGAAATGACATTCAACAATGTGATTTGGAAAAAAAGAAAAGAAAAAAAAGCAATGAAGCGACAAATCAGACATTCAGTATCAGTACCTTGCATGCCATCATACGAGTGTATCAAAACAACCCAGGCAACGAAAGATTAAAGAAACTAAACTATGAGGAAGAGCAGAAAATAGTTTCTGTTTTGATGAAGCATCATTTATATATTTATATATCTATATATATATATATATATATTTCTGTACAAATAATGAATATTTGGTATTATATTCATCCTTAGTATTGATATGATAGCCTATACAGTATAATAAATGAAAATATTCTTAGCTAAACAACTACCTGTTTTCTTTAAATTTATTAATCCTCTTCATTTTTTTTTTTTTCGACGTCGTTTCACGTTCCAAGAAGCGAGCGACTAAACTCTCAGCCTTCCTCCACTGGATGGTGGAAAAAAGAACAAAACATAAAGCAGTTTCAGCTGCAATGGAAGATAGTGGTTCTGAAAAGCCAGGACGCATGACTAGCCTCGGATTTACACTCACTGGCCACTTCATTAGGTACACAGACTTTGTATCTACACTCATTAGCTCCACTGAGTATACAGGTGCACATGTAGTTCTACAGTTACAGACTAATCCATCTGTTTCTCTGTATACTTTATTAACCTCCTTTCACCTGTTCTTCAATGATGAGGACCCCCCAGAGCAGCTAGTATTTGGGTGATAGATCATTCTTAGGACTGCAGTGACACTGATGTGGTGGTGGTGTGTTAGTGCATGTTGCACTGATCAGCTGTTGATGTTTTTAAACACCTCAGTGTCACTGCTAGAGTGAAAATAGTGACCAACCAGCCAACAGTGTCACCAATGAAGAACTAGAGGACCAACACAAACTGCTGAGCTGCTTCCTCTGACTTTACATCTACAAGGTGGACCAACAAGGTTGGTGTGTCTAATTTAGTGGACAATAAGCTAACATACACACGTAACATGTCAGTCAAGGATTTTTTAGTAAAGAAAATGGTTCTGGATAGAACCATGGAGAATACTTTGCAGGGTTTTTCACACGGTGAAAGGATTGTTCAGATTGATAGGCAATGTGCTGTAGATGGTTCTATATTGCATCAAAAATATTGTTCTATTGATATAAGCTTGATTTTATGACAATAGAAGAACCATTTTTGGTGCTAAGTAGAACATTATCCATGAATCTGAAGGTGCAAAGATCTCTCTTTTATTGTATACCTGGTTCTATACAAAACCATTTTCTTTACTAAAGAACCATCTTTTTAAGGGTGTAGTGTTGAAAACCTCCAGCAGTTCTGCTGTACAACACACACTGACACCACCACCACTTCAGTGTCACAGTATTTAGAATGATCCAGTCACATACTAGCAGCTCTGTGATGGTCCTGATCATTGAAGAACAGGTGAAGGGCAGTTAATAAAGTACACAGAGAAACTGTGAATGGACTACTGCCTGTACGCTCAGTGGAGCTAAACTGGACAATGAGTGTACAAAGTGTGCCTAATTAAGTGGCCACTGAGTGTATATGCACCATATTTAATAATAATAATAAATGCAATTAGGATTTATTTCAGGTGGGAGGGAATACAGGCTAAGCTTAAATGTAGTCCCAAGACATTCACCCCGCACACAGGAATTTCACTGCTAATATTACATTTCTACATTGGTTCTCCACTTTCCAATGGCAATAGCACAATAAAAATGATTGTAACTCTGCTGATCACTTCCATCACATTCCTTCATCCATTTGTGCAAAACTCAGCTGCAGGCTACCGCGCTTTGTCCAAAAAAGCAAAAAAACCCCAAAACAAACAAAAAAAAAAACAACAGGACTGAATGCAACGGCTGAAAGAGAACCAAACCAGCCACTGTTGTTAGAGAACAGTGGTGCATTGTCCGTGCATGCCTAGAACCGTGTAGCGCTGTACAGCTCCACCCGAATACTCCACAGATGTGCAAATGTAACATGGCATAATATTTCCTTTAAATAAACAGACATGTATAGAAATAGCTTTAGATGGGCTCATTCAAATATCCTCCAACATCCTTACAAACCTAAATCCTGTGTGTTTCTATTGTGTCCCGATAATACACTACCAGTCAAAAGATTGGTGTCACCCATTCCACGGAGGCCCAGAAACACTGGCGCTCCCGATACTCGGTCTTCTGTGGTAGAAGGTTGAGGTAGGACAGTGTCAGCACTTTTTTTAGTTCAGTTTTGGTGTCTCAGTGAGTTTACAGGCTATAGTGCAGCTGATTACTCTTCAGCAGAAGTCAGGGCATCATGGGACATATTAATATATAGTATGTATGTGCACTGAGCAGCATTAGTGCTATAACACTTGTTTCAATAACGTTAACATGATGTTTCTTTTTCAAATGCACACTCGTTCTTCTTTTTCAAAATAAGATTTGAAAATGTTTGCACAGGCCTCTAATTTCTCATGTTCTGGTGTACAGCATGATTATTCATGTTGTTTATAGACTAATATGTCCTCTCTCACTTTTACCTCAGAAGAGTGAATATCTGGAGCAGCAGCATTTGTGGATTTAATACAGAGAGGAAAACTAATTATCTTCTAAATTAAAAGTATGCTTTAATTGGGTGACCCCAAACTTTGGAGTGGTAGAGTAGATTGGCCAGATATTGAGGCCTGGGCATCAAGACATAATTCAATTGTATTCAATCCACTTTAAAGGGGCCATATTCTACATTTTACTTTATTGCCCTGTTCTGAAATCAAGTTTGAGAACTTTGTTTTTATTACTGTGCCTTTATTGGATCTATCACCCAGTAATCATATTTACACAATTTTCACTTATTTTAGGAAGGAAGGAACGGAACGTTACACTTATATAGCGCCTTTCTAGATACCCAAGGACGCTTTACAATCAACACACTCCATTTACACACACTCAACCACAAACACCGGTGAGAAGCGGCAGCCAATCGCGCACAGCGTACTCTCAACCGGAAGCGACCGTCCACCTGGAGGACTGCATCGAGCACTAGGGGGATCACCCAGGACAGAGTGCCAACCATATCTGGGCATACATACATTCATACACAGACATACACATTCATACACACCAGGGTAATTTTTTTTTTTTTTTTTTTTTTTTTAGAGTAGCCAATTCACCTGATCTCCATGTTTTTTGGACTGTGGGAGGAAACCGGAGACCCCGGAGGAAACCCACGCGGACACGGGGAGAACATGGAAACTCCGCTCAGATGCGGACTCGAACCCAAGACCTCAGTGCTGAGAGGCGAACGTGCTAACCACTAAGCCACCGTGCCGCCATATTTTAGATGTAGTCCATCACCTAAGACATGTTTGGAGTCCAGATGTACCTTTTTCTGCATAGAACTGGAGCTGTGTGGTTTGCTATCAAACACTAGAACTCAATAGTCACCCAAACCGCCTGGTTGTTTCTGGAAAAATCCATCAGTAAAACTTCTCTCAGCCCACTTAAATTGTATCCAGATCTTACTTAAGGTCTCACAGACTGGCTGATGTGGTTCAGCACTAGTTTGACCTACTGTGAGCTTTAAAAAAATAAGAAAAACTCATGCTACTGGAAGTGGCTGCCTGTAGCAAATACTGTCATGCATTTAATTGTCTTGAACAATGTTGAGTAGTCTGTGAGACATTAACCCTCTGTAGTCTGAGGGTGTTTCAGACACTCTGATGTAGTCTAACATGGCTTCACTTTTTTGCAAATTACACCCATCTAAAATTAATTTTCCCCAAAGTGTTACACAGACTTCTGTTTAGCACAAACTCAGCAACAACAGTGTCAAAACAGTAAGTGTCATAAATCTATATTTTGATTAAATCTGCTCTAAACTTAGACTTTCCAAAAACCTGTTTTCAGATGTGCTAATATGTTGTGAAAAAACACTCTAAACATTTTTAGCCAAAACTTTTGAGCTCAGAACTGAATAAACAGAGGTGTTGGCTACACACTGTTCATTACAGTTTTTAGACATTATATGTGGTTTTATTTCTAAACACTGTTTCACTCATTCACTGGGTTCTATCCTATTGAATATTTATGGGATAGGTGTGAGGTGAGGTGTGAGAAGTCTTTGTTCAGGTGATCACTCAGGAGAGTGTGTTTGTTTTCAAAACATTAATTTTCCACTACTTTATCGGTGGTATGTCCGAAATTACCATGTTGCCACCATATGAATGACAAATGGTAGGAAAAAATGTGATGCTCTGACTCATGCTGTGAAACATGTGTCTGCATAGTTAAGCTCCTCACACAAATATCTGAAAATATATTTAGATTCAAGCTGTAAATATTTGAAAAGTAGCCCCTTTAAGGTTCTGTTGTTTTGTTTTGTTTCTAGGATAAAATCTTGCTGAGTTATAGAAGTGTTTATGCAGAATTTTGGTTTTGTTCCTGCAGGTAGGTTTGCAACTCCAAAGGGTTAAATAAGATTTTGCATTTTAGTGGGATGTTGATGCCTTTTGGTAGAAGCGACAGCACTGTTTAGGTGACTCATGAGTCATAGCATTTGCTAACATTTCACAGTTCCTGTTCTGAAATGCAAAATTCCAAAAAAATTTGGATTCCAATTTGTCACCAGACATCATTTAAAATGTGCATAAATGTGATTTCTGGGTGAACTAATTATTGTCAACAACTGAAATCTGTGACTGTGTGGTTGCCATGTATTGTGCTTAAATATGGAGTGAAATCCTCAGGGATTATATGGAAAAACTTGTTTTGTCATTTAAAAGATGCTGTGATCCATTGTTTCCTGACAAACATGAACATTACAATATTTAATGGCTTTTCTGTCTTTCCCAATGCAGATCTCTATAAAAAGAACATGGAGTTATCTGAATGCTCACATGTAAGTGTGACAACCAGGATGAATTCAAAACAGGCTGATTTTGCAACTTAGAGTCCTTTTATGGGCTATAACACCTGGTCAGTTTAAACAATATTAGCATTTTTCATGATATGACCCCTTCAAAGATTGGTTAAATCTAAGGTTACACACAAGACAATGGTTTTCAGGTTTTAATTCTAAACTTAATTACACTACAGATGGCAAGGTTCCTTTAAAAACAATATGGAAGTCCAGAACTGGCCCTAATTGGCCTCTAGACAACTATCTCAAAAAAACTAACTAGGGGGAATTATGGCATTTGGCCCATTTACCACATGCTTTAGTCTCCTAGCCTGGTCCACATACTGAAAAAACTGTATGTTTTTGAGAGTGGAAACCAATTAGAGGACTGAGAGAGAGATCCCAAGAGAAACCTGACAATGCACTACACACTTATCTTCATAAACACTTCCTACATCTCCACAACAATATTACAGTCCACGTCTGCAAAAAGCTTCACTTTCTAAAAAAAAACCCAAAGAAAATAATGAGAACTCGAATGAATAGAAGAACCCAAATTTAGCACAAAAAGCCCACACTGATGAGTAACAACAATATATCAACCACCCATTATTTCTGGTATTTGTTATGCTATGTAAGTGCAAATTGAAAAATTTGAGTATTATATGCTTTGTAGACTGAATTGTCTTCATTTTGCATCAGGTCAACAGTACAAAGTACCCATATACCTATGGCCAGAGATGAGAAATGGACTAAAATAAGACCATCTCATATGTCCAAGATGTAAGGCATCTAATTCCCAATGACAGCAAATCAATAATAACATGCATTCATCTAAAAGCTGAATGAAAAATGATGAACATAGGTGCCAACTTGGGTTCAATGATAAATGAAATGTTGCCATCTTTCACCTTAACATGGTGAATTTTCTTACTTGTTAATTAAACATATTAACTGGTGGAGCCCCTAAAAGCATCCTGTGTTTTTTAAGGTGGTGTTTCTTGGATTGAAAAAAGGCATTTCAGTATCAGTTTCCTTTGATAGCCACCATCATGCCTATATGCCTGTTTTCAGAACTCTCCAACTCTAAGACTGAGACCAGTTGCACCACACAGTTGGTGCCTATGCATATGAAAAGCTAATCTCAGAAATGTGATGGTGTATCAATGGCAAACGTTCCTGTCTAATGTAGACCACACCAATTATGGTCTGGGAAGGCAGGGAATTCTGGGCTGTAGTTTTAGATGGCTTTACAGAGTGATGCATGAAGCCAGACCCCACCTACCAGGTAGGAGTGTGAATTGTGACTGAGGTGGTGATGGGTTGGGAAACTTTGTCACAGAGATTTAATATATTGTGTGTAATGATGAAAATGAGGAGAAAATGAGTGGTCTTTGTCCCAAGTTTGCATTATTACTTAACAGCATTTATGTAAAAAGCAGCTATGCTAATGTCAGTGTCCTTGAAAAAGACACCAAAGCTAAAAAAAAAAAACCAATGATTATTTTTTGCTCAAAAGGTGGTGCTGTGCTCTCAAAAACACCATCAAGTAGCACAAAGCTAGCATATGCTTTAGCGTAGCATAGCTTTCAGAATGCATGGTTTGAGAGTTGGTTGGATTAGCCCTGAAGATCAGTGATATAAGCCCACTGAGAGGGCTCGTTCTAATCTCTAAAAAGGTTAGAAATAAAGGAAAGTTCTTAATGTAGGAACATAAGCCTTCTTGTTTGAAATAGTTGCAACTGATCAGAATTGGAGAGATCTTATTTGAAGTATGGTTATAATGCCACAGGTCATTTATGAATTAGGAGACGGGTGTCAAACTCCAGTCCTGAAGGGCCGGATTCCAGTACAAATTGTGCTGGGCACCAGTACTCCAAGACTGGCGTTTGAGACCACTGGATTAAGGTGTCTTGCAAAGCGTCATAGTGAACCCACCTTCACCCTAGAGAAGATACAACCATAAATATGAAGAATTCCTATCTCTCTCTCTCTCCAAGGAAAACTCAAACGGAAAGAGAAGAAATAAGGAAAGATAGATAGAAAAATGAAGACCAAAAAACCCCAAGAAATGTCCTGCAGGACAAGAGGCCAAGCTTTGTTCTTTGGACCGAGTTTCAAACGCAGTTAGCAGCACCATAAGTGGGTGGTTTTATGAAGTCATTCCTCAAAGAAACTCCACCACCTCCTACAACAAAAGACAACATGATTGCACGGTGTAGTTTATAGCAGTATTAACCTACAGAACCTCCTCAATATGGCGCAATGTTGTTTGCCAGCATTGACCACTAACCACTCTACTCAGTGCAACAATACAGAGCTGGACTATCTGTCCAGAACAGCCCTGTCTACTGACGCCTTTGACTTTTGCTGGAAATACACCACTGCCTTCATTTCTGCGAGGCCTCAAATGACACATCATGTCTCATCACCATCTGCCACAGAAGATAACACAGTCTCCCTCTGAAAGGTCACACAGAGATTAAAATCTCTCCAGATCAGCTTTTTCATAAGGGGTTGATCAAATTTGTTATGCCAGATTGCCACAAAGACATGAAATATGGATGAAGATTTTGGCCAAGAACTTGCAGTTGGCCTTCATGAACTTTGAGATTATAGTCAGTCCTCCTACCCAAATTTCATTAACTGATTGTTCTTTAATGCATAGGGTCTCTAAAGTGGACAATGCTCCTACAAGCTTTGAATTAGGCCTTTTGTATTACTGTATACAGACTTGCTGGTAGTCTCCTGGATGGCACAAAAACATATCTTGTAGATGTTTATGTCAAAAGATTGAATGATCCTGCTCTTTTTACATGAAAAAGTTGCATGTAAAGTGACGTCCTTGCTAATGCTCAATGTAAAGATGATAGAGGAAAGCAAAGACCTTCATTTTGCAAGTTAGAATTGCCCTACATGACTAAATATGGCCAAAAAATTCTGGATATTCCAATAAAATCTAAGATTTCCATCTAGATAGGACCAAAAAGACCAGATGAGCGCCAAGTTGTTTTTTGTATTTGGTCTCCTTCTCAAAGACCCAGACATTGCCAAACCAGATGGCAACAGGTTCTCAACATTGAGTCTCATTCACAAACTG
This sequence comes from Crenuchus spilurus, assembly GCA_036984385.1. Taxonomy (NCBI): domain Eukaryota; kingdom Metazoa; phylum Chordata; class Actinopteri; order Characiformes; family Crenuchidae; genus Crenuchus; species Crenuchus spilurus. Next base: position 12,476 of record BRDA01004247.1, on the reverse strand, counting down.
ATCTTAAGAAGAAATTTCTTCTTGAATCCCACTTCGAAGTTTTCATAAAGATTCTGACAGTCTACAATGTTTTCTCATTTGGGATTTGTTCCATCTACAAGGATGTTGGGATTCATCATTATAAGAGCAGAGCTGCAAACTGTTGTACTTTTAAAAAACACATCATGAACCTAAACAACGTAGAACTTTTCTCAAGAACCAATTTAAGAAAGTTCTTATAAGGACATTGGTGAAGGAGGCCCAATCATGAGGAGAAAGGAGCAGATTTTGTAAGTCTGGAGTCAGGACAAGGTGAGTGAAGTCAATTCAACTTCAATTACAACACAATCTGATCTCAAACTTAAAGGGACCAATGATGTACCCTGGAGGAACACCACCCAAGAGACAGGAAAGCTACTGACCCATTTACCTTTAATACTGAGAGTGCAGGACCCAACATCAATTCAATTCCATTTGAATAGACCATGAATCTGTTTTTAAATTATAGAGTGAATTTTTAAAAGTGGCATAAATAACCTAACTTGAGTTGATTCAGACTATCAACATATTTGACTAAAAACTAAGAATGTAGATGGTCTAAATTAGAACCACCTGAATGTTCAACTGAACCTTAATCTAACACACCTGGACCAGGTCATGAAGACGTTCAGGGTCATTTGAATAGTAGAGTCAGGTGTACTGGAGTGTGGTAGAGGGTTGAGCACCCCTGCACGGCTTACTGTTTGGATTTTGAGGAGCCTTTGCTTGACCTCCCGCCTGAAGAAAGATAATGGGTGGTCATTTGGGGAAAAAAAGAATAGGCGTAAACTCAAATCTCTGCCCACACGCGACCTTGCAATTCAACTGCAACGATACCTTTTTTTGTGAACGTCAATAAATACATTTCCCTTGGAAATACATACAGGAGTATATTTAGAAGAAGAAAGTGCAAAAATTGCATTTTGTTTTTTGTAACCTATACATTTTGTTGATTTGAAAGATCTAAGCAAATCCATCCAAAAAACTCCTCCTACAGAATGAGATAAAAACCAGTTGGATGGAATGAAGTGTGAAAAGGACAACCAGTATTCAGTTCAAGCGTAACGTCATTGGGTGCTGATGATGATGTTGCTCGGCTTGTACCAGTAATGCTTGAGATATCAGAGTAGAGCTTTTGTCTACCTGAGTGATTCGATATGGGGTTCCCCCATTCATTTTTTCTTACAAATTTTCTACAAACGTTCTAGACTGCCCGTTTCTGACCTACCAGCTACAGTCTAACATGCACGTTTTTGAGGTATTTGAAGCATTGGCACTTTCACAATTGTTCACAGAATAGTTAAGATCTTGGACGTAATAGGAACTTATAGAGTTAGATAGATAAAGACAGAGAGGGTGGAGCTACAGAGCTCCAAATTTTATAAAAGGGTGCTATTACGTTCTTGCCCACAGAACAAAACATGGCTGCGACCTGGTGCTGGTTTCACATCCCAGTGTTTGTAATAGCACTTTGATAACCTGGAAAAAGGAAAATCAAAAAAAGCACCAAGGCTTTCAGCCACTTTGGACCAGGTGATCCCATCCTTCTTTAGATCTTGTGGAAAGTTGAGCCAAATTTTTAAAACAGAATGCTTACAGAAAGTACTAAGTAACACTGATTTAGTCATATGGCTAAGCTGCTGGAGCTCATCAGCTTACGTATCCACACTTACTACTTTGCTCTGCTAGGCGATGACTTGGTTTCTCTATGAGGATGCCCTTGAATTTCAATGTGTCAACACTTGAGTTTGACTCCAGCATGGGACTGCATTCAGTTCCATAGGATTTATGCATACTGACGTATTGCCGCTGTCATATGAACACTGTGTATCTACATTTTCTACATCATTTGAGCAGAGCAGCTGCCCTCTATATTACGTGAACATTTCATGGTGAATGGGGTTTTTGGACAGCGACAATATACTGCAGGCCATAAGTATGGAAGCAATTGCATGTTTATTGACATCTACATTAACAAGTGTGAAGTCAACTGACTTAAAATATTCTCCTGTACTTTAGTGCACTCTATGATAACAGTTGCTTGTATTTATTAGTGTTTAATTGGTTAATTTCTTTACAAATCAAGTGGATCTGACGTGGATCTTGATGTGGATCTAATCTGATGTGAATTTCAATTCATTTGGATCTGACCCCATGTGTATCTGACTCTGTGGATGTGATATGAATCTGGTTACAGCACTAGCTAAATAAATTCAAAGGCATCACATAGTCAAACCATGTCAATAAACACATCTTATTATCTGTTGGGAATAATACAAATTCTGGGTTCTTTGAAGGTAAGCTCATTTTGCTTCCAAACTTTTGGCCTGTAAAATTCCTAATTCTTTTATTTGTTGCTGATACCTGTACTGTGTCTATATTACAGCCTTATGAGCATTTTCATTCATTTCAAATTCCGAGCCAGTGGTCAGGTCTTCTTTATCAAAGGTCAGCTGCAGACCCCCTGGTGTGCAGTACTGGATGCTGACTGAAGATGACAATGCTGCGGCTGATGAAGGCGAAGTGGGCGGAGCTTGTGTGATGAAGGCGTGGAGATGAAGGCCCTCCTGCTCCAGGATGACTCTCTCACAGTCTCGTCTGGGCCTCGGGGATGTAGATCTCAATGCTGTCCGCTCGCTCAGTGGCTGAGTTCTGCCGGAATGAAGCTGCTCGCTTTGCGGCCATCAGCCTCCGCCTCGCTTCCTGCCTCTGCCGGTCGGGCAGGTCCAGAGACTTCTCCCGCGTCACACTTTTACGCAGCGTCTTCTTTGGTACGGGGGGCGGGAGCTAAGACACATATGTACACAATAGTTATGCTCCTAAAATCTGATTGGCTTATCCATGTTTGAACTCAATATAAAATAGGTTCTATACAGTCCAGCAATGTAAAGGTACCCTTAAAAGTCCAATTGTGTAGCTTAAAAGTTCAGTACATTCACTTTTCCAGCCAAGTTCTTTAACTATAGGTGCAGAAGATGGCTCTTTTAGGGTTCCACCACATGATGGTGCCTGACCCAGTAGCTATTGTCTCAAATGAAAGGCCTCGATCTCATTTGAATCTATCAGGACAATAGAACAAATAAATGGATTTGCTTGAAGCTTCAGTTGACTGTGTTTGGTTTAGATCTTCCTTAAAAATGGAGCCCATCAGACAAGACATGTTTATAGTCAAAATCTGTTATTCTTTACTTTAGAACTGGAACTGTGAGATTAACATGGCTAACAAACACAATAATTCAATAGTCACCTAAAGAGCCTTGTTGTTTCTGTTAAAAATTACATCATCAAAATGTCTGGAACTGGTTTAGGCCACAATGTAACTTACTGTGAATGATAAAACCTCAACATAACCTCAACATCCATAAAAATTCATAACATTTCACCACTAAAAGCAGCCACTTCAGACAGCAGTTGTTATTTTTTCAAGCTTACATTAAATCACACTCCTAAACCACATCAACCAGTCAGACCTCAATGATGATCTGGATGTGGGCTGTTCTGGTGGTATTTTTACAGAAACAGACTGGGTGGCTACTGACTCCCACTGATTGTTAGCAATGTTAGCTCAAGTTCTAAACTAAAGAAGCCAAACTGAAACACCTCTTGGCTGATCTTTTTCAGTGAAACAGAGTTGAATCCACCAGCGTGGGGGAAAGGGCCAAACCGTTGGCTTGGTGCTAACGTAACACTGAAAATTCCATAGAGCTGCTTCTAGAAATTAGAACAGCTGTCTTTGTGGCTATTTCACAAGCATGTCAAACTAAAGTTGACCACAAAATCCTGCACTCCATTCACTGCTCACCTTCTTCACAGGACTCTCAATGAGCCTCCAGCCATTGCTCTTGATCTTCTGCAGCTCATCAAACTTTGAGGTGACGTCGTCAATGGAGAGCTGCAGCAGGTCCCAGAATCCAGCCAGGTCCTGAGAGGTGGGCCGGGGCATGGCACTGGGGTCCTGCAGGACACAGCATCACTTTAGAGATTTGATTCTGATAAGCATTGTGGACCTTTTACATGCAAACAAATGTATTTCAAGACATCAGGACAGGTACTCATCCTAGAGACATTAAACCAAGAGCTTTCAAATTAACTTCTAATGAGCTCTTCAGTGGCCCAGTTGAATATGTTCCACTGTTCAACAGCAATGATCTCATTTTCTCTAAAAAAAGGCATGTTGTGATTAAATGTAGTGCAGTACACTTCTCTCTCTGGCCACTAGATGTTCCCCTTCATAGCTGGAGAGGTGCTGAGCATTAGTATACTGTATTTAAAGTGCACTTTCCTCTAAATTCAAAGCAGCTTCTCCAGCAAACTGAAGCAAAAGCCAAGGTCATTTTCCTCGCCAAGATCCTTCAGTCCAGCTGAATCTCAAACATCCCGCTCGCTTCTGCCACCACTGTTCCCTTTGCCTGTTTAATAGAATGTGCTCTCTTTAAACTCCAGTCAGGAATGATGACTAGATGTGGCAGGACAGTGCTGGCTACAGGAAATATGGTACGTTAGCCAAACGTACTGGATTATACAGGTTTTAGTCCACAGAGGTGTCTGTAAGTATGTTACTTCAAATTAAAGTGGTATTATAGTTATAACCCATTTTAGAATGTTAATAAATTGCAAAATGTCTGTATATACCCAGAATTATTAGGCAAATATATAATTGTACAACTACAGACAGTAGACTCTTCATGATTGGTCAGTTTCTGTCCACTGTTGTCCTGATATTATCAAGTGTATACCAAGAGTAGACCAGAATATCCAGACAGCAGCTCTGTGATCAGAAACGGACCACTGGTGAAAAATTAGAGCAGTGTCACCAAGCTTGCTTCTGGAGATCTACCTTCAAGCAGATGTCAACCATAATTCAGCTGAATATTGACATTAGAAGTTCTTAATTGAGCGAGGAGTGTTATATTTGGGTTGGGGGATGGTAGTTCTCAAGGAGAGCTGGTGACCACTGAATTAGAGGCCATATCAAGCCATCAGGAGAACTGGGTTCTACCTCCACTAACCAACCTACTGAAAACAGACACAACTAGCTTCTCCATCTCTGATGTTCAAGTGGAGGTCAGCCTTCTTCACTGTTGATTGGTCAGCTGTGGATGAAGTTTAACATAATTGCATGGTTTAAAAAAGGATTGCTTGAGGAGCCCTTCTAGTCATGGTGCATATAGCACCACAGACAATGACAAGAACTGTGCTCGAGAGAGCCGGAGATGTCTTCTGAACACTTCCTTAGTCAATCACCACCAAGCTCACGTCTCAAAGCTCAGATGATGTCAGTAGAGGACTTAATCCGCGAGGTGCTGGAGAAAAGCCCCTCCTCTTCCTGAAACATGGCTTCGCAAAGTTATTCAGGGAAGAAAGGCAGAAAGGAAAAGAATAAATGAGAGAGATGACAGAGGCGGCAAACATAATTAGGCAATTCAGTAAGCCTCTTAGTAGCCAACGTCACAATTTCAAACAGGCTGAAATCCGTACTCAGGAGCTGTTTGTAGTGTTGCTGCAGGACTCCTTTGTGCCTGCAGCATGTTCAAGAAGCTGAACAGTCATAAAGCATTTTCTGGATATGTGGATATAAAGAAGCCATTCAGCAATCAAAGCATTGACTACACAGTAAGACATCAATGGCAAAAAATGTATACCGTACACTTTTAGAGCAAAAAGTGAAAACAAAGCCATTGAATAAAGAAAGTTCAAGGTTTCTTAATCATGCCAACTTCAAGCAACTTCAGTGATGTCCACTGATGTGTCACCTCTCTCTGTGACTCATCTTTTAATGCATAGTTTGTGTTTACCTTCTTCTTGCTCTTCATCAATGGTCAGTTACTGAGCACAGAGCTGCTCTTGTCTGGATGGTGGTCCACTCATACCAGCACCATTCTAGCTACGATGAGAATGGACTGCAACCCAAATAGTATCTGGAAACTGACAAATGATGGGGTAGAGGGGTATCTGACAATACATAATCTATAAACTGTTATTATACACCTACATAGTGGACCAGAAATCCATTAAATTGAAATATCACACTTTCAAATCCCAGATCATGCTGCTTTGCCATCAGCAGTCAGAGCCCTGAGAGAGCAAAATTGGCTGCATGAGATACTCAAACGTTTATGTTAGAAGAGTGAGGTAGGACAGAGTCATGTCCAGTGATGTCTCACACACAATGTGTTAAACGTCTGTTGGAGATTAAACAGCTGTAGTAAAGCTTCTAAACTCTTCTAAACTCACCATCAACACCTTGTGAACTAAACACAGTGACACTGTCCTACCTCACCTTTCTACCATAGAAGACTGAGCAGTAGCATTTGTGGACTTTATTAAAGTCTAGAAAAAAAATAAAAATAAAATAATAATAATAATAATAATAATAATAATAATAATTACTACTACTACTACTAATAATAATAATAGGGCCCTTCTGAAATAAAAGTATAGATTGTCATGGAAAATCCTGAGTGATCCCAAACTTCTGAGCGGTTGTGTATTGATTTGCTTATGGACAATATATTGATTTGCATAAAGCATCACAATATATCACCATGCTTACAGTATCACAATATATAATCTTGAATATAGTATCACAATATATCACCATGCTTACAGTATCACAATATATAATCTTGAATATAGTATCACAATATGTCACCCTGCTTACAGTATCACAGTATATCACCCTGCTTACAGTATCACAATATATACTCTTGAATATAGTATCACAATATATCACCCTGCTTACAGTATCACAGTATATCACCCTGCTTACAGTATCACAATATATCACCTTGCTTACAGCATCACAGTATATCACCTTGCTTACAGTATCACAGTATATCACCATGTTTACAGTATCAAAATATATCACCTTGCTTACAGTATCACAATATATCACCTTGCTTACAGTATCATAGTATATCACCTTCCTTACAGTATCAGTTTATCACCTTCCTTACAGTATCACAATATATAACAATGCTTACAGTATCACAATATATCATCTTGCTTACAGTATCACAATATATCATCTTGCTTACAGTATCACAATATATCATCTTGTTTACAGTATCACAATATACAGTATCACCTTCCTTACAGTATCACAGTGTATCACCATTACTACAGTATCACAATATATTACCTTGCTTACAGTATCATAATATATCATCTTGCTTAAAGTATCATTATATACCACCTTGCTTACAGTATCACAGTTTATCACCATTATCACAGTATCACAATATATCACCATGCTTACAGTATCACAATATCATCTTGCTTACAGTATCACAATATACAGTATCACCTTCCTTACAGTACCACAGACATATAACACTATGACATTCGTTCTACTATAACACTATGACATTCGTACCACTATATAACACTATGACATTATT
>BRDA01004246.1:71546-83254 GCA_036984385.1 Crenuchus spilurus | reverse complement strand
GTGAATACTTTTACTTTTACTTCAGTAAAATTCAATGCAAGGTAACTGTACTTTTACTCAAGTACATAATTGGTGTACTTCGTCCACCACTGATCTTTAGCTGTATGATACACAGATAACTTTGCACTGTTTTTGATCTCCAACACTGACAGTCTTCAAAAGAATCAAGATTAGCTGCCAAATATCAGCCAAAATAAGCACAGATCTGACCAGATCACTGTGATTAAAACTACTGTCATGTTGATTATTCTTACTGCAAATCCCTTTAAGCTCAGCTCTTTTGGTAGTAAAAACGCAAACACATGCCATATGCACATGCTTCATTGTACGAAAGAAGCCACTCACGCAACACTAATCCCTCTGACCTCCTTGTGTTGAGTTTGTATTGCTTGTTGCATGGTGAAGTGGTGTAGCACCATTTAACCCAACTAAGCTTCAGTTGAATAGTCTAGAGAGCTGGATCAATGTACTCGTGAAGCTGTAGCCTGGTTTCTGCCTTTTAGCTCCACTGAAACTTGGTTATTTGTTGCTAAAGTTTGGCTTGATGACTTCAGAGTGCTGCCAAAGTGGAAAATGTGAACACAAGTTGCAGTTGTATATATTAGAAGTCCAAATGGCTGTAGGTGAAGACTGCGAGCTGGAGATGTGAGTTTTCAGAGATATTCTTGATGTGGGTCGTAAGTCCAAGTGACTTGACGAAGCGCCTCCGAGAACGCTCTGTGGTCTAAAAATCCCAAGCACCGTTCCACATGGCCGCCGGTTTGGAAACCAGCAGTGAAGCTTATGCCAGCGCCAGAGAAGAATTTCCCCACAATTGCTCGCACATGGTCATTCTGTGGCCACAAAATGAAACACAGTGCACTTTTGCTCAGGACGAGGAGGCTGTTTACATAGCAGAGAAGAACAAATGCTTATTTGTTATGTGAAGCAATACCATCTGAGTGGATTTAGAAGCCGCTCTTGCTGAAGTGCATAAGATAAGATGATATCTGTGACTTCACAGACAGGCTGTTAAATTGAGCTTAACTGTTTTGTTGAGGTCCTGTTGCCATTCTGTTATTTGTGGCTTCATCTTATCATCATAATCACAGTATGCTTTTTTGAGCCGTCATCACTAGTGCTAGGGCTGCATATCAAAAAGACCAATCATTTCTAAAGATTTAGACCAATTATAGCAAGTTTATAAACAACAACTAGTGAATAACTTGCATTGATTATATAGTAACACATTTCTGCAGTTTTCTTTTTGAACTAATTACTTTCCTCCTGTTTTTGTTGTATGGCAGAATGTGTTCATGTGTTTTTCAAAGCTAAAAAAAAAATATGATGACAAATACTGCCAAAACAAACCACAGGAAAGCAGTGATGAACTAGGCTTCTAACTACAGGTTCAGGTCTGTAGTTTCAACAATACAAGTTCAGTTAAGTCTTTAACATCCTCATCCTTTACTAAGTTTAGTTCCACTGAAATCTTTAATTGTGCCTTTGAGTCATTTGCATTCTGTGTTCCTGTATGTTATGTTCTGGCAATAAAAATTTTAATATTTTAAATAGTAACATTTCATGTATTTAGTCTGATGTTTATAGAAAGATGTTGTTTAAAACTATGACAGTGTTAGAAAATTTTATATCATGATAATTATCGAGATTGATCGATACAGAAAAATGTATCGTGATAAAATTGTTAGCCATATCGCCCAGCTCTACTATGAAGCATTGCTGTTTTGCATTGAGATAAGAAAATGTTGCAATTGTAGTGACCTCTAGTGGATGTTGTTAGCCTACCGATTGGTAGAGATGACACAATCTCATTGTGTACAGCTCAACGGCTTCTTCAATAAGATTGACTCAAACGTGCTCTACCAAATGGTTGAGCAGAATGTTAAAAGGTTAATGTCACATCCTCGCCTGGGCCTTGCCCATCTCCCTGTGTTTTCACCCTCCTTGCGTTCATCTGATGTCATTGTCTCCACCCACCCTGTGATGTCACATCATTGTGCAGGACTGTTCCCTCGTTATTTTTCAAACACTGCCCCTATAAGTCTCTGCTTGTTATTGTCCCTGTCACTCATCATATGTCAGTGTGAAAGTTATTGTATGCCATTCCTGATGTTTAAGTGTTTGGTGTTTGGATCCTACTTCTGCGTCACTAACAGAGTTTGTGAATGCTCATTTGGAAAACATTTCAGTTGCTTTAACAACAGATCACAATGTGTGCATTTCCAACGTAGTGACCTCAATAGTTCACATGTGGTTTGCCAGTGTTGACAGTGAGTCAGCAGTGCCAGAAGTGGCCCACATCTGCATAGTATCTGTGATGTTACTAATAAATGACATTTGGTGTGTGAAGTAAGATGATGTTCATCTTCTGTGCTGAAGAACTGCTTGGATTTAGTTCCCATACATGAAAACTATGGTTATGTTAACCCCGATTCTGTATTCTAGCTCAATATCAGGTTATATATGTTCTCATAGAAGCTCTTTGAGTTTTTAGAGAAAAAAAATCATGACACACCCAGTCAGCTAGTCAATCCCGCCTCCACTCTCCGATTGACCATGGCTGAGAGTCCCTCCTACCTCTGCTGCCTTGGTTGCTCTCTATCGGACAGGAGAGACGAGTTTGGCCCTGCTTCACTGACACTGCCTGGAAAAACAGCCCAAGGGCTAGAAACGGCTGTAACTGATATAAACAAACAAATTGCTGAGAGAGCTATGAGAGGGATTGCAAGTGCGGTGGTTTGAACTTGATCCATCAGGAATTTTGGCTCTGATTCCCACACTGCTTTTAGACTGTGGACACACCATGCTGCAGGTAAGGCAGGTTTTAACCCACCTGTTGAGCCTCAAACTCTTATACTGTCCTGTAGACCTGTGTTCTTCAGTGTCTGTTTTGGGCTAAGACAGATGCACTGTAAGAGAACTGTCCAGACCTTGGTAATCTTGGAAAAGATTAATAACTGCGTTTGCATGGTGTTGAGAAGGCAAAACAACTTGTTTTTATGTCTAAACCTGAGGGACACTATGTAGGATTTGAAAAATTTGTTTGCAAGATCCAGCATCTTCCAAAATGATAACTTTACAGGAGAAGGAAAAAACTTCCCTTGCTTTTAATGGAAGTCAATGGAACCAATGGAAGTCATTTTCAGACATTTGTTTTGATTTGTTCATCATGACATTTACAGTGACAAAGTGTCAGAAAGTGAAAAATGACAAAATTGACAAAAAATGTTAGTTTTGAACTTGCCATGGCACTGAAATGAACAAAACAACTAACGCTTGTGTTTCTCCAGAGTGGATGAGATAACTCTTGGTTTCAACATACAAACTTTTTCTGTGATTAAAAAATAAGGACAGTTGTGGACATTTTCTCAACAGCCCATGTCTTGTTGGTCCACTCTGTGTGTACAGTTCAAATCTGTAGTCTTACTGTAACCACCCTCTAGCCATGTCAGTGCTGAGTTTCTGTCTACAGACATTCATTTAGACATTTTTTGAGCATGAACCACTCATTCCAGCCCCACATGCATTACACAACCACCACCACTACATCCAGACAAGTCATATCTGGTGGCCTCCTGTGGTCAGAAACTGAATGGATAAGGTAGAGTGGATAAGAAATTTAACAATTTTGCATGGAACACGAGTCTCTAACTGAACACCTACAGTATATCACTGGTTTATAAAGGAACAGTCAGATAGTAGAAGCACCAGATATATGTTTCTAAAGAAAGAATGTATAGATATTAGAAAATATGCTGGTTTCTGATATAGTACACATTATAGGTCCTTCACAAGTCCAAAATGTTCCCAAAAAACTTTGGGCAGATACCATAGCAACACCTTAGCAACCATCTCAGATACCATAGCAACACCTTAGCAACCATCTCAGTTACCATAGCAACACCTTAGCAACCACTAGGGATACCATAGCAACACCTAAGCAATGCCTTAGATCATTAAAATCAAAAATCCAGAATTTCAAAATCTTAGAATATTTGTCAATCTGAGTAAATTACTCTTGAAACAGTATCAGCATTAAAACAAAAAAAAATGCTTGAAATATGTCACTTTATGTATAATGAAATATATGACAGATTGCCTTTTTGAATTCAAGTATGAACAAAAATGAACTTTTTCACAATATTCCAATTTTTGGAGACTATTGCACCAGAAAGCAGTCAGGAGGCAGTTCTAGATCATTTTCATTTACCAAATATCCACCACTAGATGTCACTCTCTCTTTGCAATCTGTTCCTTTACCATCTTCCCAGCTGAATATGGAGCTAGTTTATTCTTTGTAACTCTTGAAAGCTTGTCACTTTGACAGTTTGTTCACCTCTGCTTTTATGTTTTTGGGAAAGTGATACTCTGAGCATCATGAGCACATGACAGGAAAACCCCACTGCTTTGATTCACACAACTGTCAAAGCAGGACAATTTTAAAGATGCTGGAGCTTAGACTGGGTTCATACACTCATTTCAAAGTGAATTTATGGATGATGTGGCCATTCTTATGAAAATGAAATGCATTTTTCTAGTACATACACTGGACTGAGCTGGAGCACAGAGTTAATGCTACTTTACATATAGGGCTAAAAGATTTGATACATTGAGGTCATCCAAAACACTAAAAGGTCTAAAATATGTGCCAGTGTGGGCTAACCATGCCTGCCTGGAACTGTAATGAGGAGGGGGCATGGAAAAGTAGGCCAGAGCCATGCTTATGCCCATAATCACCGGCGTGAGACTGAATTGAGTTTTAGGAGATCAGCTGCAGCTTTTAATCAGTGACTGCAGTTTCAGACCCAAAAGCAAATAAGACTGAATATAGATGCTTGGAACTTGGATTGTTGGAGGGTTTAAGTGTGATTGAAATGTTTAGAGGTTGCACTTACAGGATAGCAGGATTACTGGAGAGTATTATGTATAAACAATAAAGATTAATACTGTATTAAAGTGCACAAGTCATTCACTTATTTGCTATGAGAAACTGTAGACTGTATTTTGCTTATATTTGTGAAGCAACTGCATCTTGTTTTGCATCAAAAAACCAACTGGTGAATATTATAAACCCTCTGTAGTGGCCAATTTTGGTCAGTTCTCTTCAGCTATGCTCCTGAGAGTGAAACCAAAAATAGTCCAAGCTCACAGCATAATTTGTTCAGCCAAAATGTTTTGGGCCAGCACAGTATGGTGGCAATGCAGGACCACACTGATCAGGTCTGGCAGTTTTAAATGGCATCAGCTCACTCACTCAGGCTTTTTCCAGTTAGAACTGAACACAGTGGTCTCATGTTCTAGGTTGAGCTATAGTTAATACCATATGTACGTTACCTACAAACTAATCAAGGTCTCGTATGTGAAATTATTCCTAAATTATACATTTGCAGTTTTCAAAAAACATTTATTACCAATACTGAATGGGTATGCAACATGCAAGCTTGTGTTGTAGCCATTTGTTTCTACAGTAAGTAGCAGAAGCGTCAGTGTCAGACCTTCAAAGACCCAGTCAGGAAATCCTGAATTGGTGCCACAGCATGAAATTGAGAAAATGAAGATCATATCTTTAGTACAGTTAGAATCTAACTGCCTACTCTGCTAGTGTCAGTTACGATAGCAGAGAGTCTCCTTTTTTGTGAAGGTTTCCCTACCAGCCATTGCCACCTGAATTCTACAGTCATGTCCAAAACATTTTGAGAATACCACATATTTTGGTTTTCAAAACGTTTACCTCAGTTTTGATAGTGGCAATTTCTATGAACTCTAGATTATGAAGAGTGATTAAATTTATTGCAAAGTCATTCCCTGCCATGAAAATAATTTTAAGGAGAGTGGTTCAATTGAAGTGAAGAAGGCTTCAGGGCACCAAAGCATCAGGACCATCTCCTAAAGAGGATGCAGCTATGAGACTGGGTCACCACCCGTGCAGAGCCCCCTCAGGAATGAGAGAGGGCAGGTGGTAGTGCATTTGAATGCAGAGTGAGATGAAGGATTTTGGAGGATGGCTTGGTGTCAAGAGGGGCAGCAAAGAATTCACTTCTTTCCAAGAAAAAACTTCAAGGACAGAGTGACATTCTGTAGGAGGTACAGGGACTGTACTGCAGAGGACTGGTATAAAGTTATTTTCTCTGATGAAGCCCCCTTCAGACTGTTTATGGCATCTGGAAAACTGATTGTCTGTAGAAGAAAAGGTGATGCTACCATGAGTCCTGTGTCATGCCAACAGTAAAGCATCCTGAGACCATTCCTGTGTGGGGTTGCTTCTTATCCACAGGAGCGGGATCGCTCAAAACTTTGCCTAAAAACACTGGCATGAATAAGGAATGGTATCAAAACATCCTAAAAGAGCAACTTCTCCCAGTGATTCCAGAGCAATTTGGAGATGAATTGTGCCATTTCCAGCATGATGGAGCATCACGTCACAAGGCAAAAGTGATAACCAAGTGGCTCGGTGAACAAAAGGTTTCAATTTTGGGTCCATGGCCAGGAAACTACCCAGATCTCAATCCCATTGACAACCTGTGATCAGTCATCAAAAAGATGGAGGACTAAGAAAAACCCAAAAACTTTGACCAACTCCAAGCACTGATTAGGATAGAATGGGTTGCCATTCTATCCTAATCAGAAGGATAAGATAGCGTATTTTACCCAGAAGCTGATATCCAGCATGCTGAGGTGAACTGTAAAAGTTTTTGTTTAAACTGGATGTATTTTTCAATAAAATGTTTTTTTTTATATTAAAATGCTTATAATTGTACTTCATCATACTATATAAACATCTGAATAAAGGTTCTGAAAAAACCAAGACAGCAAACTTTGTGAAAACCCAAATTTATGCCATTCTTTTCCATATCTTTCTTACTTTGATTAAAAGATCATGAGTTCAGATTTGCTGTGATCTCCCTGCTGTCAGCTCTTTTTCAGTGCTTCCAGTCCTGGACACTGTCAACCCTGACAAAAACACACACAAATGACCATTTTAGTATATAAATAGGTACTGAAACCAATTGTCCAAATGAAGAGGGCAATAGAAGAGAAGAGAAAGGAACAGAAGGCTGATTGGTCAGTTGAAGAAGGCTTATCAAAGCACTTCTCCAGTTTCATCCCAGGTGGGATCTCAGGTGCCGGTGTCCACAAGTTACTTGTCATTCTTTGCAACTCTGAAACTTGGGAGAAATGTCCATTCCAGTGTATGAGATGCTTTACTCTCTCTCTCTTTCTCTCTCTCTCTCTCTCTTGTTCTTATTAACATGAGTTCATTTTCTGTTTGTCTTCTATTGGAGACAGACTTGTCCATTTTGTTCATTGTTCTCAGTAGGAGACATGTCCCTTGGTAATAGCAGTCTTGGCAGCTGTTGAGTTGTGACAGGAGAAACCAGGACACTAAATACCAGCCAAAGTGGACCATGTCTAAATATTCATGGGCATACAAATCAAATCAGTGTGGGCAGTGTTTGTGTATTTTATCTGACAATGGCGTAACTTAACGTGCCAGTTCTGAGTCATTCAGAGAGTTTTGTTTCTGGGCAGGGACTGGTGCCAGGGCTACACTTCCAGATGGATCTTTTAGCCTTTTGGGTCTGTCACATTAGCAAAGTGTCATCAGCTTTTCTGTTTTAATCTCCGGGGACAAACCCCAGAAAGGGCGCACACACAGGGCAGCATTGTGTGTGTGGGAAGAGCCTGATAGGAGAGCATTGAGAGTAACTGATCCAGCTACACAGAGACAGCACAGAGACAGTGCATGCAGGACGGTGACCCAGAGCTTAGGGCTGCTGGCTCTCATGTCTCTCTCTCTCTCAGTCACACTTCTCCTAGGTGGAGTTGACTTTCCTGGAATTATTGGGAGTAGCTTTTCCTGTTCAGTCCCTCTCGTATCTCTCTCTCTCTCTCTCTCTCTCTGTCTTTCTTTGGGACTTTCTCCTTGCCTTTCTTTCTCTTTCTCTGGATTAGTACAATATGGAGATATGCACCATCTGGATTTCCTGCCCCAAAATGGCTACTTTGCTGTAAAAAAAAAGACAGACTTTGGCGAATCAGGTCAGACGTTCTTGCTTGCTGAAATGGCTCAGATATACCAAGCAGAGCGAAATCCATCGGTGGGTACTTGAATCTGAACTCATATGTGACATAACCTGTCCCATGTGCTATTATACAGCATCTTGCACATTGAAGAGTAGCTAGTCCTGTAATCTCTTGATTAACTGTATGGATACATCTTTGGTAACCTGGTCTTTGTTAACCTTGCTAATCAAAGTGTTGTTGATTTGGTAACTTCTTGTAGTTGCCTGTACAAGTGCATGGCTTTAGCATTGTCTCCAGATTGATCTCTGTTTAAGAAATGATTGTCTATAAATCTTTAGTCAAATCATTTGCAGCATCAGGTGGCAAGTGTGGTTACTACATCAATCTCTTTAGAATATCTTTACAACTTGCAGGCTTGAGCAGATTAAACTATTATCTCACAAATATTAGTGGCTGACTGTAATAAGTGTCAATGTTGTAGAAGTCCTCTCTTCCAAGATACCATGTCAGAGTTCCTGTGGGAAAGGTACACCTGTGGACAGCTCTAGAACAATTGCTGCTTGTCTCCTCATGGTCACAAAGAACCTTTCGATAGATTGAACAATTGGAGGATTTCAATGGGCTCAAGGAGCAACTGCTCGACCACTGTGGCCGAAGTAATTACTGTAACTCTCCTCACTCAGCTTCAAAGCTCAGTCTGGGATAATGAGCTTTAACTTCTTTTCACACTTTAATGAGAGGAGGGGAGTTAACTCGGCCAAGCATGACGAACAAGGCCAGTCCATTTGCAGCAGTGGTGGCCCTTTCATTAGCAACAAAGGCACAGTGTCCCTGGTCCATTTGGACCAAGCTATTCAGCCTGACTGGGCCATCTATCTGGAATATCTGTGGAAAGCCTGTTTGTTGCTACTGGTGTTCTGCCAAACATCTATTTCTGATGTGTTATGTAACCCTCATGACCTTTATAAAATATGCAGGTATTGCAAAGTTTTTGGTTTGCATTGTAGCTGCTGCATTATGAACAAGTAGATCCTGCAACATTCTTAAAAGCTTTCCATAACGTTAAGGGTTTTTGGTGGCAAGATGTTGGTTTTTGGTGGCAAAATGGCAGACACTCTCATGAGTGTATTGCTTCATTAAGAAAATAGATGAGATATGAAATTGTTTTCTTTTCTACTAACATTATTTTCAACGTGCTGTCCAGCAACAGTACTGTGGTAATGTTGTGTGACTGGGAAATGCTCAACTTTATGCACAATAAACCGCAGACTTGTTTCTCTTTCTCTAGTTCATAAATATACATAAAAGAACTATTGTTGACTGGCCTTGTTTCAATGCTCTGTCAATGGTGTGTTTACTTGTTTTGTCTTATAATGGGTTTCTGTTGGTTACCTTGCAGATCCTTCCCTGGGTTTCGCTGACTTTGCCGTCACTTTTCCACATCTGAAGATGGACACACTGGAGTCAGAGCTGACATGCCCAATTTGTCTGGAGCTGTTTGAAGACCCTCTGTTGCTGCCTTGTGCCCACAGCCTGTGCTTCAACTGTGCACAGCGCATTCTAATCACCAACTGCACTTCATCCCCAGATCCCTCACAAACAATTTCAGCCTTTCAGTGCCCAACCTGCCGTTATGTCATCACCCTCACCCAACGTGGTCTAGAGGGACTGAAACGCAACGTGACCCTGCAGAACATCATCGACCGCTTCCAGAAGGCCTCTTTGAGTGGACCCAACTCGCCAAGCGAGACTCGTCGCTGTAATCTGGACCGAGAGCACGATCGTGAGAGTTTTCCTTTTGGCTTAGGTGACGCTCCAGCCATGAGCTCAAGTGAGCCCATCCAGTGCCAGTTCTGTGATCAGGACCCACCTCAAGATGCTGTCAAGACCTGTATCACCTGTGAAGTATCCTACTGCGAGGAATGCTTGCGTGCCACGCACCCCAACAAAAAACCTTTCACAGGTCACCGGCTGACGGAACCACTGCCAGACTCACGGCTGCGTGGGCTGGCCTGCCCCGAGCATGCAGATGAGAAGGTCAATATGTACTGTGTGACAGACGAACTGCTGATTTGCTCTCTGTGCAAGCTGGTAGGACGACACCGTGAACACCAGGTAGCAGCTCTTGGAGAGAGATATGAGAAGCTAAAGGTAAGAAACAAAGCAAGTGAGATCAAAACTAATTTGCTGTTTGATGCTCTTAAATACAATGATAGCATCTATGTCATTAAATCTAGATTTTTTTTGCATGCAAACACTTATCTTATCTAGGGCTTCTTTTGAATGGGGGTAATTTTCAGTTAGCTGCCATTTTATGCCACTGCCAACAGCAACATCATCCCTGCTTGTTAGATTAAAGATCTCTTATCTCAGAAAAGATAAAAGAGACAAAGATGTTAATTTTCTTTGCTTCTTCATTCACCCCAGAGAGTTTGTCCCAGTGTTCTGAGCACATGAGAGTAATTATAAAGAAATAAGCACATTTGGCTCAAAATTTTAATCCTGAAAGAGCAAATTTCTTGGCATACATTTGATGGAAATAAAATGAACTTTTCTAGCATTTACAAGAGTTAAACAGTGAAAACTTGATGGATTAATATTTAGTCAACATACCTTGACTCTCTGGCAAGCTGTCAGAACACCTCAGGGATCCAGTCTTGTTGTCATTAGTCAGTATTAAGAGGCTGGAACTTTTACTTTCATCTCCTCTGACTTTTCTTGGATTCCTGCTGTGTTTAAAAGTCTGAAAAATATTCACGTCTACAGCCTTCAGACAAGAGGGCTTAGCAATTACTTTATGGTGACATCAATTAAATGAAACAGTTCTGTTTTCTTTTTCCAGTCTTGGTCTCAGCTGTTTTCATTTAAAGTGCATTTAAACATTCCTTTGTCTAATAAAGTCATATTACTTGTTAGATATTGATGAAAGGCATACAGAGTAATGTGCATTTGTCAATACATCTATATAAAAGTCACCTTTACAATACAAAGGTTTTTACACAACAGTCTGCAGATCCTGTGCATGTTTTGCTAACTCACTACATACCAAAGTGATACACGTTCTTGTTCTGTGTTGTGTTATTCACTTTGCAGTGTCACAGAAAGCAACTGTAGAATGAAAACATGAGTATGCCCTCACAGGAACGGGGAAACCATAAAACGAAGTGGTGATCACACCTGACCTCTTTAATTCTATGTGATGGAATTAAAACATTTCTTGTTTTGACAGAACTAGTGATCTTAAACAATGATCAATATCTAAAACACGAGATATAAAGATCACAACATACATTGCTCAAAAAAAAAGGGAACACTAAAATAACACATCGTAGATCTCAATGAATAAAATATTCCAGTTGAAAATCTTTATTTATTACATAATGGGATGCATTGAGAACAAAATAACATAAAAATGATCAATGTAAATCAAAATTATTACCCTTTGGAGGTCTGGATTTGGAATCATACTCATAATCTCATACCACCCTCATGGAGTCTGTTTCTGACAGTTTGAGCAGAAACATGGATATTAGTGGTCTAATACTCATACTAAGGTTTAGGTCTGGAGGTTTCCCATTATTAAAACTAAATGTAACTAGTAAAAATACAATAAAACAAGAGTTACGTAGGGTAATACATTATTTATTTCTAAAAGTTGACCTTATAAAATAAGTAACTCTAGA
>BRDA01004246.1:17676-59868 GCA_036984385.1 Crenuchus spilurus | reverse complement strand
TGCTTTTCTGTGCTGCTTGTATGGAAAATTATTGCATGGGTTAGTTTATTATGGTAACTTATATTAATTGGTATTAATTGGCTATTATTATTATTATTATTATTATTATTATTATTATTATTATTATTATTATTATTATTAATTTACTAGCATTTCTAAAACCTGATCATTAACATAAACGTGATGTACATATCTGTGAGTCAGTATGTAATTTAATTTGCTTCTGTGGTTTGGTTGTCTTGTCATTTTTCGGCCATGTTAGAGTCTGACCGTGTGTGAGAAACATATGTAACTCTGACTCATGACCTCTCCGCCTGTCAGAGTGATGTTAAGCCATTTGGGCTCAGCTGCCGTTCTGTTCACTCTCCGATCTCCAGCTCAGAATGTGAGACAGCAGTTTGGTCTCTTTTCCAGATGAATGCCTCCCGACAGGAGAACAAGCTGCTTGAGGAGTGTGATGTCCTGATTGATATCATTCAGCAAAGGAGGCAGCTCATTGGGACCAAGATAAAAGAGGGCAAGGTAGGATCTTGTGTTAACACTGCAAAAGTGCTTCAGTTTTTCTATTTATGTGACTATCAGTACACTGGCACAACATACACGGGTACAGCACAGGTACGTCTTTTGTTCCCCAATGTATAAACATGTAAATTTGACCTTAAAGGTAGACCATGGTCTTTGAAGTCTAGTTTTATACCGTAAAAGTTCACTACATTCACTTTTTCATGAGAAAGGTGCAGATTTGTCTCTTTATCTGAACAGTAAAGTAAAAGTTAAAATTTGGAGACAGGACAGTGTGAGTGGAGTCAATACGACTTTGACTACAACACAATCTGGTACAGTTATGTTCCCTAAAGTTCTAAGGGCAGAATTTTAAAACTACCACTTCAGTGACAGGAAAGGTCCTGACCCAGTGATGGTCTAGTACAGGGGTGGCCAACTCCGGTCCTGGAGAGCCGGTGTCCAGCACAGTTTGGTGATCTTTGTGCTCTGACACTACAAATAAACTTGCTAATTGCCTGCTGAGTTGAATCAGGTGTGTTTGACCAGGGAGATCACCAAACTGTGCAGGAATGCGGCTCTCCAGGACTGGAGTTGGCCACCCCTGGTCTAGTACCTTTTATTGAGAATGTAGAAAGTGTGGCATTGTCTCTTAATTTCCCTGCAAGCTATTAATGTCATATTCCAGGTTGCTATCTCAGATAAGCCCACATGGCTTAGGTTATTTGTATTAGGACAGACTTAGTACTGGTTAAATACAAGACAAAGCATTATAGGAAACAATACATATTACTAACATAATAGTGCATCTCCAGAGATGTATCATACTGTGAAAAGGTTCATTTGTGTTCACGATTTAATTCAAAAAGGTGAACTGTCTTATATTTTATACTCATTATAGATCAAATTGACATGTTTCTGTGTTCCATGTGTTTGTGTCCTCTGTTCCATGTCTGTTTATGTATGGTTTAGACGTTCCCTCATGTGTCACAGTCTTTGTCAGTCATTGTAATGTCACATTAAGTTTGTATTGTCATTAACCTGAGTGTAATGCTGATTGGTGGATGAGGGGATGGGGGCAGGAGAGAGGAGGAAGCCGTGATAATCCAACACCCAGCTTTTTATTGACAAACAAAACACAAGATCAGGCTACAACACTGAGGTCAGGCTTATGAAGGACATGATTACACAAAACAAGAGGGCAGAGGTGTGGAACTACAAGTGACAGCTATGAACACTAATGACATGATATAACAGGGAGGTGGAGACATGACTAGGATGCGTGCAAAACCCAAAAAGCACATAGCTAAACGAATATGTAAAGAAAGTCCATGGCATGGTGTAGCCACGGCAGGGGCATGACAATGACTTTATGTTGGTACACTCTATATTTTGGTTCGTCACACCTGCATCCACCTCTAGTCCTCCGTACTGACAGTTTCAAGCCTTTTTGTTTTAATGTTGATACTGTTTGAATTCACTAAATGGAATATTCTACCAAGTTGAGGTTCTTGATGTTTGATTTTCATGAGATGATAAACAGTAAAACTCATTCAAAAGTTTTGAAATGTCATTTTACTTGCGACTGTTTACTTGTTTGAATGAAACTGTGAATAACAATGAACTTGTTCATGATATTCTAATTTTTAAGATGCACTAGTAAAACATTACAGTTAAAATTATTAAATATATACATGATATACATTACAGTCACTGTCATAAAAATGACATTACCGATGTTATTCATCTGTGTTTAAGAGGACACACAATCAGGGACATCTCTACATTAGGGGCAGGAGGGGCCCCACCAGATGTCGATGTGGCACAGTGTGTGACAATCAATAAATTTGTTTACATTTATTTTATTTAAATATTATTTTCTAACATTGTTGTGTATTTGACTTATGAAAATGGCAGTAGTTCCCAATATATTAAAAATATTCCTGTACATGTTGTGTCTTCACTAAGTCTTCACTAAGATAATATGTTTGAGGCCGGCCCGTCAGTGTTTGTTTAAACAAGTGAGCCGTAGAAAACATTGTGTGCAGATGCAACACGCTTTCAATAATGAGCTGCAGGGCACATTTATGTTGGCCCAATGCTGGGAGCAGCCAATAAAAAATGAAAGATTTGCATACTTGAGCTTATGTGAATATCGTTTATGGTATCAGTGTTGCTACGCAGTTTGCCACTAAAAAACATCACAGTAACTGTTAGGTGCTTCTTGCAAGGCAATATAATGAATCATGTTAATAATTGAATCAAAGTTAACAGTTAGATAACACACAGACAGTCATCTTACGACAAGGGATGCATCTCAGAGCGGGGGTGCTGAACTCGGCACAACACTGTATTATGCTTTTTGGAATTTCATTTGTGATTGAATTAATTGAGTAGGTTTGTGTGTAGTTTCACTGAAGAGTGTGATGCCACCCATACAGAATTTATTGTGCCCCACCTGGCTTTCTATTCTACAGAAGCCACTGCACACAATGATGCATTAAAGCATCAGTTTCAAATATTGCTTTGCAGTTTTGTATCTCATTATTTTTTATTGTACGTTGCGCTCTCATTGTGTCTGTTTTGCTGAGGTTAAGATCATCTTTGCCATCTCACATGAAAAGCAGTGATCTCATGCCATAATATAAGCAATGCAGAGTGCTATAAATATAGAAATCACATACAAATGCCAGCTTCACTCAATTATTATTCATGAACAAAAAGACTTTGAGCTGAAGATGTTTTAGCTGTTGCTCCAGGTATGTTTCAGGGTTTCAGCCTCAAAAATAAAATTTTAATCAAGCAGATCTGATTTTTGTTTTGTTCACAGCAGAGGACCCGTCTTTTAAATTATGTGCACTGTAAGTTTGGTGCAGATTTGTTTGGGTTTAATATAATAAGGCATGATGATATTATTTCTTCCAGAGAGTATGTGAAGTAATCCAATTACAATTTTTGAAAAGTAATCAGTAATTTGTAATAGATTACGTTTTTCAGTTATGACCTTATACTCTCACTTTCACTTTACTGAAACATTGCACTTCCTCTCACTGGTGACTTTGTGAGCCCATCTGTTATCATGCACAATTTATCAGCTCCCCTCAAACCTCTTCATCTAGTCAGCTGTTATCCATTTGTTATTTGGGAAGTGCACCCATTACAGGAGTATTTGTGGTGCTGGTATAACTGTATCCGACACAATGATGTCGCTGGAGTTTTTATAGAGTGGTGCACCATCCTAATTCCAGACAGGAGTAGCTCGATAAAAACTAACCATAAATGAGAGGCTAGAGGATGGCTAGCACAAATTGCAAAGCAGCAGATGTGCTTCTTTATGTAGGTAGGTACAGCTAGCATTAGCAAATTCCAAGCATCATACCATAGATCACACAAGGGCAAGGTCTGTGGATGCACTGGAGAACCAATAGAGAGGTCTCACACTGCCCATTTAGTCAATAAGAAAGGGCTCTGTTTAAAAATGACCAAAAAAATGGAAGCATATGTCAGTAGCAGACACATGCTTTTTAATATCATGAACATTTATGGCCTTATGTTCTGTTTCAAATGTGTTTATGATGTAACTCCACCATACCCCAGGATACTTTAGAGAAATGAGCATCACTCTGCTTCATTTAACACAGTCTTCATTTCTTCACTTTAAAAGAGCCTGCTGTTCATCAGACCACATGAGTTATGTTTTATACTTGCTTACACACTTCATGTTTGTTCGGTTGAATGCTCTCTCTCACTTTTAGGACAGTCTTATCTAAGCCTTGTTTTATCCTTTGTTGAATACTGTAACAGAGCTCTGTAGATGGAAATTAGAGACATTAAAAGGGAAATGGATGAGAAAAGGTCTGTTTCTGTTAAAGAAGAGCTACTTCCTTCCTCACCGCATGTCAAAGTCAAAGGCCGAACACCACCCTCCGGATCTGAGCCTCCACAACCTGAAACCCACTGACAACACTCAAACATACAGTACTAAACAGTGCAGGGGTTGTTACTGAAAAAAGTAATCCATTACAAATGATGTAAATGTTTCTGTACCAAGGTAAAAATGAACTCAGTCACAGTGTGAATCATATCAAAGACAAGTCTACTTGATTAAACAGCTAATGGCAAATAAATGGCCATAAACTAGCATGTAAATAGCTGAAAACAGCCTCAAAATAACGTTACGTTGAATAATACAAAGTTTTCTTCAGCTCAGGACACCTTTGTCGATAACGTTTTTTAATATTTGTATGACTAAGCTGATGCTGTATGTGTGATGTGTGATGGGCGGCACGGTGGCTTAGTGGTTAACACGTTCGCCTCTCAGCACTGAGGTTTTGGGTTGGAGTCTGCATCTGAGCGGAGTTTCCATGTTCTCCCCGTGTCCGCGTGGGTTTCCTCCGGGGACTCCGGTTTCCTCCCACAGTCCAAAAACATGAATATCAGGTGGATTGGTTACTCTAAAATTACCCTGGTGTGTATGAATGAATGTATGTATGCCCAGATATGGTTGGGACTCTGTCCTGGGTGATCCCCCTAGTGCTCGATGCAGTCCTCCAGGTGGACGGTCGCTTCCGGTTGAGAGTACGCTGTGCGCGACTGGCTGCTGCTTCTCACCGGAGTGTGTGTATACGGAGTGTGTAAAGCATCATTGGGTGTCTAAAAAGGTGCTATATAAGTATAATGTGTATGTATGTATGATGCATTTATCATTTGATGGATTACAGTTAGCACTGAAGGACTATAACACCCAGACAGATACACAGCAGTTTGTTTACTTTTATAAAAGCATGCAAATGACACGTGTACAAAATTAAATACACAAAATTAAGGTTTCAAAGCATCCAATGCTTCAACATTGTTCTCTACAAGACAAATAAGTAACTGTAATGTGATTACATTCATTTGAACTGTTGAAAATGTAATTACATGTTAAACATGTTACTTTCTAACACATTACCGCAAACACTGTTACTGAGTGAACTTAATTTAATGTTATTATACCATAGTAGGGTGGCACAGGAGCTTGGTGGTTAGCACGCTAGCCTCTCAGTACTGAGGACTTGGGTTCAAGTCCCCATCTGGGTGGAGTTTCCATGTTCTGCATGGTTTCGTCTGCATGGTTTCCTCCCACTGTTCAAAAATATGGAAGTTGGGTGAATTGGGTATATCAAGTTTGGGGGGGTTGGGGATTGGCACCCTGTCCTGGGCTTTGCTAATGCCCTGCCCTGTGAGGGAGTATTCATAACATTTAAAGTGACACAAGTGTCAAGCCTTTTTTGTTTTATTGCTGATCAGTATGACTTATAGCTTGTTTTTTATCAGCTTTTTATGCATGCAATGAATACACACATACACACACTGGGAGCAGTGAGCAGCCATTTGATGCTGTGCCCAGGGAGCAGTTGGGAGTTAGGTACCTTGCAGAAGAGCTTTTCAGCCATGAATATATTTCCGGCAAGTTCTGGCGCAGCCGGAAAAAGGTGGATTGCTCTCTCCAGGTTGGGAAGGTATCCTTGCCTCAAGTGGAGGAGTTTAAGTATCTCGGGGTCTTGTTCACGAGTGAGGGTAAGAGGGAGCAGGAGATCGACAGATAGATCGGCTCAGCATTCACAGTGATGCGGGCTCTGTGCCGGTCTGTCTTGGTGAAGAGAGAGTTGAGTCAGAAGGCAAAGCTTTGTGTTTACCAGTCGGTTTAAGTTCCAACCCTCACCTATTGTCATGAGCTTTGGGTAATGACCGAAAGAATGAGATCGCGAATACAAGCGGCTGAAATGAGTTTTCTTCGTAAGGTGTCTGGGCTCACTCTTACAGAGAGGGTGAAGAGTTTGAACATCCAAGAAGGACTCGGAGTAGAGCCGCTGCTCCTCCACGTCGAGAGAAGCCAGTTGAGGTGGTTTGGGCACCTGATAAGGATGCCTCCTGGGCGCCTCCCAGGTGAGGTGTTCTGGGCATGTCCAGTTGGGAGGAGACCCCGGGGAAGATCTACGACACGCTGGAGAGATTACATCTGTCAGCTGGTCTGGGAACACATTGGAATCCTCCCTTATGAGCTGAAAGAGGTGGCTGGGGAGAGGGACGTCTGGTCTTCTTTGCTTGGGTTGTTACCCCCGCGACCCGAACACAGATAAGCAGAAGATGATGGATGGATGGATGGTTCTGGCGCTTCAACTGGCAACCTTTTGGTCCCAAACATGCTCCTCTATCTTTTAGTCCATAGCTGCTCCTCAATGTTTGATAAACAATTATCAGTTATTGGTTTTCAACCCATCAACCTCTAGGATATGGGCCCAGCTATGCCACTCTGCTCTGCAGACACACCGGATGGAGCTCAAACCCACAATCCCAGGCATAGTAAGCCAATGCCTTATCCATTAGGACAATTATGAACACAAATGAATACATTTTTTCATGATAATTTTTTTGCAGGTAAAGAAAAGTGTGCTCATAATCATAATGGTTTTTAGACAATGACCAATGTAACAAAACTTCAGGTTATCATTAGTTTTGCTTTTCTAACACTGCTCGTCTTATACATGTGTGGCTTTCCAGGTGGTCAGACTCCGGAAGCTGGCACAGCAGATAGCCAGTTGTAAGCAGTGCATCGAGAGATCATCCTCTCTCATCACCCAGGCTGACCAGGTCCTTAAGGAAACAGATCACGCCCGCTTCCTTCAGACTGCGCGCAGCATCTCAGAGAGGTCAGTGTGAGGTCACCACAATGCCTAGACAAGTGCAAGTACACAAAGAGTTACTTTTAAATTAAGTATCATTGATTTAATCGTTTTAATATTAACATTTGGTCACTTGCTGTTATCTTTGATGCAGTATATTTACTAGCCTTGATATGCTTATCCAACCATGCTGTCCATTTTTCAGAGTTTCAATGGCAACCACGTCTTCACAGATCTTAATCCCAGAGGTCAACTTGAATGACACGTTTGACACATTTGCTTTGGACTTCAGCAGAGAGAAGAAGATGCTGGAGAGTCTGGATTACCTTACTGGTGATTAACTGATTGCTCTCCAGCCTTTTAGACAGAAACCCCAGAAAGAGATTAATCACAGTAATGGACTGCGTTGCACCAGTTAGTGTTAACATTAGATAATTAAGCTTAAACTAAAAGGAACCTCTCATAATGTTCTAGATTTAAGTAGAGGTGGGTAATCCAGGTCCAGAAAGTAAAAATCCATCCCAGGATTTTGCTCCAACTCTATGTGTGTCTCTGCTGCAGCCGTGGCAGCCGTGGCCTAATGGTTAAGGATCTGTTCTGGGGACTTGTAGGTCGCTGGTTCGATCATTGGGCAGGTCACTACTGAAGTGCCCTTGAGCAAGGCACCAAACCCCCAATTGTAAGTCGCTTTGGATAAAAGCGTCTGCTAAATGCCTCAAATGTAAAATGTAAATGCTGCATCATATCTGCAGCAGAACCAATAAGGCAGTTGAAACAAAATCCTGGGTGGATTTTTACTTTCTGGACCTGGATTACCCACCTCTAATTTTAAGCCTAAGCTCCTCAGAAACTAAATTTCCATATTATCCTTATATTTATCATTATACTTGTTTAGAAACTCTTCATTTCTTGTGTTTCTTGTGGCTACAATTGCTGTAAGATTGAACTTGCTTGGATTTCTGCCTCTGGCACTCCTGTCTGGAGTGTCATAGAGATTGTATATTCCAGTCACAGCTGGAGCTTCTTACTGTAGTTGAGAAATGGCACTTGATAGCTGCGTCTCTCTACAGTAATCTCTACATTCTGTCTCATGACAGAGCACTTGCCTGTAGGGACGGATAACCAAGTGCCACATCCTAAGCCCAGTCACAGAGAGTTACCTCTTCAGGCAGGAGTGAGCCTATTGTTCACTAGCACTTTGAGATGCTTTAGAGCAGTCATATTCAAATCAGCCATAACAAGCACAGACGTATTAGGGCCATCATATCCAGCCTTACTTATTCAAGACTCTTAGATCTCTCTGGCTTCTCTTTGCCACTTTCCTCAAACTCTGAATATTTGAACAGCAAGACTTTCAACTTTCATAACCAGCTTGCCATGTCCCCATGAACCCTGACTGCTACTTATTGCTCTTTGAACAGATCATTTTTAATGACTTCTTGGGGTCCTCAGCCTAAATATTTCTGTGTTTTGTAGCTCCAAATCCATCAGTGATTCGCGAAGAGCTGTGCACAGCATCCCATGACACCATCACAGTCCACTGGACAGCAGAGGATGAGTTCAGTGTTGTCTCTTATGAACTCCAGTACACCATCTTCACTGGACAGACCAATGTTGTCAGTAAGTGGTGAAACACAGCATGGGAACAGTGTTGGAAAGAAATATACAGTGGAACCTCGGTTATCATTTGCACTGGTTATCATACAATTTGGTTATTGTTAAGGTTTTATGTGAAATTTTGTCTCAGTTATCATTCATCTGCCCGGTTTTCATCGGCATGCCCACATGACTTGCCTCTAATTTCACAAAAACAAACATGCGCCCTGTGGCAAAGCTCCGCACACGAGGACCACACACTGGGCATGGGGTACCACAGTTTTATGGGGGGCTTCACACGTCCCCTTCGGCCACATACCCCAACCCCCCAGGAACAAATTTCATAAATAGTCAGACACAAGGCCTCTGATTTGCAATATTCGCTGTCGGGGGAGCCGCATGGAGCACCCACATGTTTAGTGCTGGCACTGCATGTACCCATGCATTTGTCACTCACCCATGCTTTCATCGTTCATTGTGACTTTGATTCTCCTTATTTCTCATTGATAACATTCAAAACAAACTTAAGCACACTAAAGTGACGGTGCACAGCACTACCATCTGAAAATGGCTCCAAAAACAGACAGCAGCCAAGAGCCCTGAGAATGGGTGTACAAAACAAAGGCTGCCAGCTGGACCACACTGGCACACTCTAAAACAGAGCGTAAACCCGTAAGAGTGATGTTAAATCTTCATTTATCCATTTCATTAGACTTTTGTACAGGGGTTAGACAATGAAACTGAAACAGCTGGTTTTAGACCACAATAATTTATTAGTAGGTGTAGGGCCTTCTTTTGTGGCCAATACAGCATCAGTTCGTCTTGGGAATGACATATACAAGTCCTGCACAGTGGTCAGAGGGATTTTAAGCCATTCTTCTTGCAGGATAGTGGTCAGGTCACTACGTGATGCTGGTGGAGGAAACCGTTTCCTGACTCGCTCCTCCAAAACACCCCAAAGTGGCTCAATAATATTTAGACACAAAGACTTGCTGTCTTGGTCACAGATGCGCCAGCAAGACGTGCAGCAACAATTTGTCCTCTTTTGAACTCTGGTATGTCACCATAATGTTGTGTGCATTGTAATATACTATATAACTGTGCTCTTACCTGCTAACTGAACCTTCACACTCTGCTCTTACTGGTGCAATGTGACATTAATGAAGATTGGCCACCAGACTGGTCCAGTTTAGCCATGAAACCTCCCACACTAACATGACAGGTGCTTCACTTTCATTGTCTAACCCCTGTATGTATTTCTCATTGTTTTCTGTATGTAAAACTATAGTTATTTTATATAAAATGTTAATATTTTGGTTAATATTTTGGAGTGTCTGGAACAGATTAATTGGATTTGCATTATTTCTTTATGGGAAACATTGCTTCAGGTATTGTTGATTTTGGTTATCATCAGGCACTTTAGAACAGATTAATGATGAAAACTGAGGTTCCACTGTACTGCAGTGTGGAAAGAACATACAGTATTGATCAAATGTGACTCCAGATGACCTATTTCTGTTCCTGACTGATCCACAAGGGTGCAGAGTAAATGTGATGTGATTATCTGTAAGCCAAATCACAGTGTAACTGAAAAGAAGGATGATGACTAAACCCATTTAAAGCAGCTCCATGTAAATGTCAGGATTTTGAGATCTATGTGGTGAAAATATGCAAATACACAAAAACGTCACTTTGCCTGAGTGGATTAATCTGAAAATTGTGAGAATGTTGAATTTACAAAAGTCTTTTGAGAGAACTCAATCAAAATAAGTTGAATGAAATCGAATCTTATGAGGATGTGAGTCATACTGTATACGCTTGATAATATATCTTTCTATATTGCTTTATTTGCATTTGAGGCCTATCAGTCCAGACAGAGCAGGTGACATGGCCTGAAAATCTCACAGCAAATGTGACGGAATTGCTCTGACTTTTGAATGAATATTTTAGACTTTACAAGGTGACACACAGCAGTGTAAAGCACCATGCTGTTGCACGTTTTCACAATCACTTCTTTCATTTATAAGCTTTGCCATGTGAAGAACAAGTATAATAGTTCTGTATACAGTCTTGTCAGTATACTATGACCACATCCTTGTATCTACATTCATTGTCCATTGTGTCAGCTCCACTGAGCATACAGGTGCACTCTGTAGTTCTACAATTACAGACTGTAGTCCATCGGTTTCTCTGTATTCTTTGTGCTTTAGTAGTCAGGACCACCACAGAGGTATTGTTTGGGTGGTGGATGATTCATAGCACTGCAGTGACACTGTTGTGGTGGTGGTGTCTTAGGGTGCTTTCACACCTGAAAGTCTGGACTGTGGTCTGAACCATGGTTCGTGTGTTTGTTTCTTTGTATATATTTGGTCCCGTTAGGTTTGTTTTCACACTGCATTTTTGCGAGTGCGCCAAAGACTTTTAGTATGACACGCCTACGTCCTGTCGTCATCACTTACGTGTGGTGCGTCTTCCTACACTCAACACTGACTGATTTGTAGAAGGAGCATCTGACGCTTTTATATACTTTTATTTACCACTGCCACAGTTTCCTTAGTTTAGTTTAGGTTGCTCTGTCATCTCCCTTCTCTCTCATCCTCTCAGAAAATAAGTTGCACATTTCAGCATTTTTGTGCATTTTTCAAGCTGATTTTTCACATGTTCATCAAACCAAAATTATATTAAACATGTCGCCTCCTCCTCGCTCCGTGTGCTATCACGACTCATTTTTGCTGCTGTTCTGTTTATTTTTCTTCTTCTGTTGTTGTTGAATGTTGTGAACGCCTGCGTGAACTTCCTGTTTTAGTCCGAAAGTCCGAACCTTCTAGAAAAGTGTTTTCACACTGCACGCAAACTGGACCGTGGTTCAGTAGGTCCAGACCAAGACCACCTCTTTTGGTCAGACCAATTTTTGCTCCTTTGGTCCAGACTGTGGTTCATGGCCACTTTCACACATGCTATTTTGGTGCGGACCAAACCGAAAAGTTCAAAAGTCCGGACCAAACAATGTAGGTGTGAAAGTACCCTTAGTGTGAGTTGGATCAGACACATCAGAGATGTTTTTAAACACCTCAGCATCAGTGCTGGAGTGAGAATATTCCATCAGCCAAAACTATCCAGCCAACAGCATCCAGCATCATGTGACCACCAGTGAAGGACTAGAGGACCAACACAAACTGCAAACAGATTAAGATTAGATTAGATAGATTCAACTTCAGCCAATGTGATTTGCACACAACAGAATTTGACCTCCGCATTTAACCCATCCGTGCAGTGAAACACACACTGGTGAAGACAATAGACTGTGAATATGTTCCCAAAGCAGTGGGCAGCCCTATCCATGGTGCCTGGGGAACAGTTGGGGGTTAGGTGCCTTGCTCAAGGGCACTTCAGTCATCACCTGTCTGGGGATTGAACCAACATCCTTCCGATCACAAGACCGGATCCCTAATCAACAAGCCCAAACCGTGTTGTAAAAAGTGGGGTACAAACCCACACCTCCAGGGGAGACTGTGACCTGAACGTAGGGCTTTAGACCACTTGTCCACCAAACAGATCTACAAGGTGGACCAACAAAGTAGGTGTATGTACTATAGTAGACGGTGAGCTAACATAGTGTTTAAAATCTCCAGCAGCTCTGATGTCTGAAGCACTTGTGCAACACACTCTAACACACCACCACCACATCAGTGTCACTGTGTTGCCCAAATAATAGCTGCTCTGTGGTGGTCCTGATCTTTAAAGAAGAGGCTGTAAGGAGGCTAACAAAGTATATAGAGAAACAGATGGACTACAGACTGTGTAGATACAAGATTCTGTGGAAGAATATTGTTGTATTTATTTATTTATTTACAAAATTTGCTTGCCTGACTGTATAAGCCAGCAATCAAATTGTACAGGCTGTATTTCTGACATTGCCTGTAAAATACTGTCTTTTGAGTGAACTGTATTGTTTATGCCATCCAGGCCTGTGCAACTCTGCTGACAGCTGGATGCTTGTGCCCAACATCAAGCAGAACCACTACACTGTGCATGGTCTGCAAAGCGGAACCAAGTACATCTTCATGGTGAAAGCCATGAACCACGCCGGCAGCCGCAGCAGCGAGCCAGCCAAGCTGAAGACCAACAGTGAGTTCTGTGGCGAATTCCTTGAAGCACAATGCTCAGAAGATCAAGGTTTTAACATCAGCTGATGCCTGCTGTCACTGCCCCCTTGGTCAGGGCTGTTAATCTTGGGTTGCCAGTAGGTGCTGAACTGCTTCCAGATCCTAGGCTGAGTTCATTCTAAATCAGGGCTGGTTTACCTTTTTGAATTAAATTACGAACAATGAACTTTTTCACTGTATTGTAATTTATTGCTGTCGTACTGTATAAATCAGAAACTGCTGCAAACAAAACGGATTTTGTCGCTGATTTACAGGTCAGCCATTTAAACTGGACGCAAAGTCTGCACACAGGAAGCTGAAGGTTTCTCATGACAATTTAACTGTGGAGAGGGATGAGACATCCTCAAAGAAGAGCCATTCTCAGGACCGCTTCAGCAGCACAGGAAGCTACGGTGTGACCGGGAATGTCTACATTGACAGTGGACGCCACTACTGGGAGACTCTGATTGGAGGCAGCACGTGGTAAGACTGGACTGGAATAGCACATTTTAAATGTATGTGTGGTTAACAAAGACATGCTTGTGGTCTGAAATTTCATTTAAATTTACATTTTTAATGTCCTCTGCGTTCATGTTTATAGATTTAAAAATCGTGTATTTAAATGATTTAGTATGTTACTGGGGGCGGCACTTTGGCTTAGTGGTTAGCATGTTCGGCTCTCAGCTCTGAGGTATTGGGTTTGAGTCCACATCTGAGTGGAGTCCCCATGTTCCCATGTTAGCCGAATAGTGTAATGTGCTGCCCTGTGCCCAGTGAGGTGGTAGGGGACTAACCGTGACCCTGATAATAATTAAGCAGGTGTGATAATGGATGGCTGAGTATGTTATTGTCGTAAACCATTGAAGATTAAGAGTAACTCAGTTCATTTAAGGCAAGAGTGTGATTTGTGGAATATTGGATAATGCTAACTGGGGTATAAGGTTCTATTTAGTCATGGAGTTCTACTAAACATGATTTTCCAAAAAGTTGTTCCACTAAATCTATAGTACAATGTCACTAAGTTGGGAGCAGTTAGGGAGTCACTAAGTTAGGGACCCAGAAGGCTGCTGGTTCAATCCCCTGGCAATCCTGAAGTGCCTTTGAACAACCTCCAACTAACTCTCAACTGCTCTCCAGGTGCCATGAATAGGAGTTATGGAATTCATCACTCTTGTTTAGATTCAACGTTTTGCCAATGTGATTGCACATTTAACCCGTCTGTGCAGTGAAACACACACACACACACTAGACTGTGAAGACTAGTGAACACACTAGACTAGTGACTAGACTAGTGAACACACTAGACTGTAAGAATGTGCCCAAACTATTCATGGTGCCCGGGGAGTGCCGTGCTCAAGGGCACTTCAGTCATGACATGCACAGGGATTGAATTGCAACACCAGGTCCCTAACCTCCAGGCCACGACTGCCCCTAAAAGCTAGACCACCAGACCACAAGGGACTACTCATGTTAGCACTTTCAAAGTCAAACTCACGACATTGTTCCCTTTTCCTCAGGTTTGCCATTGGCATTGCCTACAAATCCGCACCCAAGCATGAGTGGGTTGGGAAGAACTCGGCCTCCTGGGTGCTCTGCCGCTGCAATAATTCATGGGCAGTGCGGCACAGTGGAAAGGAGAAGCCTGTGGAGCCTTCACCTCACATGCGGAGAATCGGCGTCCTGCTAGACTATGACTCAGGCTCATTGGCCTTCTATGATGCTGCAGGAACGCAGCACCTGTACACCTTCGACATTGCCTTTTCTCAGCCCGTATGCCCCGTGTTCAATGTGTGGAACAAGTGCTTGACCATTCTCACTGGCCTGCCCATACCGGACCACTTGGAGACGAACGATCTGCGGGCGTGAGGGGCCCTACAATCTGCTTAGAGAAGACTTTTCAAGACCCATTTGTCCCAAATGATGACCATGTCTGAAAGATGAACCAGATCACTGGACAGATTCTTTATTCACACTCAGAAATGTTGCTTTTTGACAGATTTGCACATTAGCTCAGTTTGGTCAGCCCTACATGCAGTTGATTACAGCAGACAGTAAATAGTAGTGCAAACATTAGAATATTGTGAAAATGTTCATTTGTGTTCAGAATTTAATTCAAAAAAGTAAACTGTCATATATTTCAGATTCATTACATGTAAAGTGATATTTTCAAGCATTTTTTTAATAATTAGATTTTCTAATAATTTTCTAATAACTTGAGATTCTGAATTTCTGATTTTCTTGATTTTTAAGCCAAACTGATCAGCATTAAAACAAAAAAGACTTGAAATATGTCACATCACATATAATAAATACACCATATGTCTGTTTACCTGTTTTCACAATATTCCAATTTTTCACTAATCATCTTTAAGCAGAACTTCCATTTACTTGGTCTGAAGATTCAGGTTTTATTTCCCTGCCAATGGGTTACAATTCCTTCTAGTGTGAATGAAAGCATGGCTGTTTTCATATCACTTTTGCTTGTAGCCAACATCAATGCTATGATCATCACATAACCCAGTTGAAGTACAGTTTTTTCACATCAGTGACATTGTATCCTCTGTACTTGATCAGCATGCTGCAGTTTTCTTTTATGAACAGTGAATTTGGATGAAAAATAGTTCCATTTATTGTGAAAGGGGGAGTCACAGGAGACACATATGCTTCATTTGTTTTTAATACCACTTTTACTGTTGTTCAAATAGAAAAAACAAACAAAAACTAAGGATGGGTACTTTAACAAAATGATATTTTATGATCATACAGCACTGCAGCAGTTCTGTCTATGGGAGCTCAGGAATAAGGCCATTGGTTATTAGTAGAATCAAAAAGATGCTATGTGATTGTTCATAGAACAACCTGCACCTTTTACCATTTGGTTCAGATTAGAATATCTGTTTTGTGTGTTTTGTGCCTAGACTGTATATAAGAACTGGACAGTATGCTTCCGTTTACTTCAGCTGTGGGCCCCCAAGTGGCTCAGTGGACTAAGACACTGACATGGTCATCAGAGTTTTGCAAGTTCGCCATCGACAGCTGGGGCCTGAGAGAGCAAAATTGGCTGTGCTCTGTCTGGGTGGGTAGATGGCGCACTCTCACCATCACTACTACCATGTAATGTCCACTGGCTCAGGTGTCTGCCAGCCAATCTATCAGAGCTGGATATCCTGCACTTTTCTCCGAGCATGTTGACTTCCCAGCGATGATGTATCGGCAGCAGTTCAAAAAGAGGCGGAGCCTGACTTCTCATACATAAAAGGAAGCCTGTCTAGTCTACACCATCCAAGTGTCAGGGGCATTGCTAGTTATTGGGAGAGTCCTAGCGGGTGGGTGGGTTAATTGTCTTCTATTACAACGGGGGGGGGGGGGGTTACAACCAGAGCATGAGCAGTAGAGGTGGAAGCGCTGCAGCCCAAACTCTTCCCCCCTCTGTTGGGGTGATGCCCTTTTTGAGTCTTCAGAAATGTCAAAGTGAAGATTAAATCACAACAGAGCCAAAGAATGTTAAATTAGCTAAGCTGTATTTGTAGTAATAGCTGTTGTGACAATTCACAAGGAGAATGTCTGTGCATCCATGACATCAGAATGAGCTGTCAACTCAAATAAGCTGTCAATCACCTTATCACCACATCCCTTTAAATATACCCAAATACCTCCTATAAAACCTATTTTTCATGAAGAAAAATAGTGAGTGTAGGTACAGCTTGTGGAATTAAGGCAACAAAAATGGAAAAAATAACTGAAGGAAGAAATTATTTAGTTTATTTAGTTATATAGTTATATTATGTATATACTTTGCTGTAGCTCCCATTCAACAAAACAGTTGTAAGTGGGGTTTTAATCGTTTTAATCCAGCCACTAGAGGGTGCCAGAGAGGTTTTGGCTTCAATTTTCTGCTGCTGTCATTATGTCCAGTTTTTATATGCAGGCTATGGTTTTGTGGCAGATTAAGTCTAAGCCCTATTGCACTTTACCTGTTAAAATTAGGTGCTTGAGTTCTCCACTTTAAATAAATGTTTCAAACATTCATAACATCTATTTTAATGCATTACTTTAAAATTCTGCTGGCAATTTATGTTGTGTTTTACAAAGTATGTTGTGTTTTGTATTGTTTTGCTTTTTACCCTTTGATTCAGCTGCCATAAAATAATCTGTCCTGGTATGATTTCTTTGTGAAATGTCAATGAATTTAATAAATCCTATACAAATATCAGTGCGTGGTTTTTTATCACAGTTAACATGGATCCACAAGTTGTGACATTCTGAGGTCCAAATTCACCATGTAATGTGCTGTGATTGTCATGCTCATGTATGCAAAAAATACAGACAATTAATCAGTGACAATAAAAGAGTGTAACTAGATTAGATACAGCAGAATTAGATTAGATACAGATTAGATTTGTGTTACTCTTCAAGATGTTTATAAAACATGATCAGGATGACTTGAAGGTGATATAAGAGCACTCAAAAAATTACAATATCATGAAAAAGTTTACAGTTTAATTAAAGACATTAAACTGTCTAAAGTATTTTATATTCATTACATGTAAAGTGACATTTCAATCCTTTTTTACTGCTGATCAATATTACTTATGTATGTAATCCAGAATCTCAAATTATTAGAATATTTCATTTGGCACTTGAGTAAATGACTTTTCAAACAGTATAAACATTACAACAAAAAAGTCTTGAATTTTGTGCCTTTACGTATAATGAATATAAAATATATTACAGTTCACGTGTTTAAAGTAAATGATGAACACAAATATATATTTTCTAAAGATATTCTAACTTTTAGAGATGCACTAGTACACAAGTTTAACTAATGAATACACTACACACACCCATACACACACAATGCAGGCACGCACACACACACACACACACACACACACACACACACACACCCACACACACACACACACACTCACACACATACCAGAGAAGTGGGCGGCCACCTGCCACAGCAACCAGGAAGCATTTCACAAAGCAGGAGTTCTCAGTAAGTCAGGTAAGCCAGCAAACAAGTCTGTCCAATAGAACAGCTGAGAAGCATTGCTATTGGACATTCCGGCTTTTGGCTCCTGTGGATCTGCTTTGTGTAATGCCCCTCTGGACAACCGCTGGTTGAGTAGGTATAGAGTGCAGGGTTAGTTCTGACAGAGGAGGTTAAAAGATGGTTGAGATTCTACCCTCTCACAACTGTAACAGACTGTGATATTATTATTATTATTATACTATAATGAGAATTATCACATGAATTATTAGTATATTCATATTTGTAAAGTTATTATGTACTATGTGTATGGCTGTGTATAAAAATAGCATTTTTATTTTGTTCATCAAAGGGATAAAACATATGTAAGTTCTGACAAAGGCATCTGGCCTGCTTCTAAACCTAATCAGTATAGCTATCAAGGAAATAAAAATGAATATATGATTTTTATATAATATAATATAATATAATAACAATATGGTGCGTTTGAAAGGGGCAATTACTGTTCCTTTTATTTATATTTATATTTATATTTATATTTATATTTATATTTATATTTATATTTTATTGCTGTCCAATCAGCAGCAGCGGCGCGTTCAGAGTTCATGACGCAAGTACGCCACTTCCGCACCACACCGGAAAAGCGTGTGTTGTGATGACGTAGATGTGCAGCTTCTGAAGATGATGAAGATGAAGACGGAGAGAGAAAGAGAAGAGAAACAGTATGAGAGAGAGAGAGCGGAGAAAGTTGACAAAGCGGAGGATAGGGAGAGAGAAGAGAGAGCTGAGGAGAAGCAGGAGCGGAGCGGCTGGACTTTACTGACGGACAGACAGATAGAATCAGTGGAGGAGATCCGCTTCTCTGCCGAGACTCTGCAGCTTCCAGCAGAGGTGAGAGTCATACAGTCATTACGCTACAGTATACTACACCTTATAAACACACAGAATACTGTAATCTATAGGGGTGAGAGTCGTACAGTATGCTACACCTTACATACACACAGAATACTGTAATCTACAGAGTGAGAGTCATACAGTATACTACACCTTATAAACACACAGAATACTGTAATCTACAGGGGTGAGAGTCGTACAGTATACTACACCTTACATACACACAGAATACTGTAATCTACAGAGTGAGAGTCACACAGTATACTACACCTTACATACACACAGAATACTGTAATCTACAGAGTGAGAGTCGTACAGTATACTACACCTTACATGCACACAGAATACTGTAATCTACAGAGTGAGTCACACAGTATACTACACCTGACATACACACTGAATACTGTTATCTACAGAGTGAGAGTCACACAGTATACTACACCTTACATACACACAGAATACTGTAATCTACAGAATGAGTCACACAGTATTCTACACCTTACATACACACAGAATACTGTAATCTACAGAGTGAGAGTCACACAGTATACTACACCTTACATACACACAGAATACTGTAATCTACAGAGTGAGAGTCACACAGTATACTACACCTTTCATGCACACAGAATACTGTAATCTACAGAGTGAGAGTCACACAGTATACTACACCTTACATACAAACAGAATACTGTAATCTACAGAGTGAGAGTCACACAGAATACTACACCTTTCATGCACACAGAATACTGTAATCTACAGAGTGAGCATCACACAGTATACTACACCTTACATACACACAGAATACTGTAATTTACAGAGTGAGAGTCACACAGTATACTACACCTTTCATGCACACAGAATACTGTAATCTACAGAGTGAGAGTCACACAGTATACTACACCTTACATACACACAGAATACTGTAATCTACAGAGTGAGAGTCATACAGTATACTACACCTTATAAACACACAGAATACTGTAATCTACAGGGGTGAGAGTCACACAGTATACTACACCTTACATACACACAGAATACTGTAATCTACAGAGTGAGAGTCACACAGTATACTACACCTTACATACACACAGAATAATGTAATCTACAGAGGTGAGAGTAATGACTCTTTATACAGCATGCACATACTTAAATACGCACAGATTACTGTTAAAGGGAGAAAATCAGGGCCAGAATCCAGGCTTCCTGGTGTCTGCTATTGCTATCCTTAGTCAAGTGACATTCAACACATGATCCTAGGATTTAATTGCAACATGTAAACTTATATATTTTACGTTCAGTATACAAACATTTTCAATGTTCAATAATTTGTTCAATAATTTATACAGTAGCTCATGCGTTTCAGAAATCTTTAATTATTAAAACTGTTAGAATGTGTAACGTTTGAGTAAACAACTTTTAACATTAAAGTAAATACTTAAAATGCAACATGTTATATGTAATAAGTGTGAAATATATGACAGTTTACCTTTTGAATTAAAGTAGGAACAGGATTAAACCTTTTCATGATATTGTCATTTTTGCAGATGCACTAGTATGCTCTCTCTCCCCATCTCCATATAAGACATAATGGAAACCTGACAAAGATGTTCCACAGCTTTGTTATCGCTTAATATAACATGGGCTATCGTGGGAATCCTAACCATCCAGACTCTTGAATTTTCTATTCTGGCTCAGCTTTGTTCCCAAACATGATGTGTTGTGTTTATGTAGCTGTATGAATCCTTTGTACAATAATACAACTGCTTCTTCTTCAGCTGCCAATTGAGGACCTGTGTTCCTTGCCCTCTCGCTCACTGTTTCCAGCGGCTGTTCCTGCATCTACTGAAGACATCCTGCTGAAGGGATTTCAGATGTTGGGCATGGAGGACAGCAGGATAGAAACAGCTCAGCAGGTACAGGGCCATCTGTGAAGTGAGACTTTGTTTTTCTAAGTTTCATTATCATTTCATGACTGACTGCTCTTCCTCTGCTGCAGTTCTTCTCCTGGTTCTCCAAGCTGCAGGCTCAGATGGACCAGGAAGAAGGCGCCAAATACAGGTGTGTGTATGTGTGTATGCCTGGATGTTTTGTGCACAACCAGATTGAAGGTGAATTTTCAACTGTCAGTGTGTAATGGCCCTGTCGTAATGCATTCATAATTGTTTCACACAGAAAAACACGGGACTGTTTGAGCTGCTACCAGGAGCAGTGTGATGCTATTCTGATAGATGTGAATGCAGCTCTGGAACACCTGGACTCTCTGCAAAAGCAGTATCTGTTTGTGTCCACCAAGACTGGGACTCTTCACGAGGCCTGTGAACAGCTACTGAAAGAGCAGGTATGAGAGAGAGCACAAATTCAGTCTCTGTGTTTGTAACCAGTGAATAAATTAATCATTACACCAGGCATGTCCAAAGTTTGGCCTTCAGGCCATTTGCGAGGTATTTTAGAAATAATAAATAAATAAATAAACAGATGTTACACATACATTACTGTTCCTGAGCTTTTGGGTAGACATAACGACGACATTACGAAATGAAACATCACTCTTTCAGGTCAGGCACTGGGTTTGAATGAGAACAGAAGGTGAAACTAGCAGCAGCTTGTCAGCTCAATAAAACCAGTTTTTTTTGTGCTAACCAAGTGTAAGAAAATGCTACAAGAGCTATGACATAGCTCAACTCATAGCCCAGCATGGGAACTTCAGTGTTGCCAGGTTCGCAGGTTTGTGCAAAAAAAAATGCAGTTGTGGGTAAATGTTCAGAGCTGTTGAAGTGTTGGTATTTGGACTACTTTAAAAATGTACCATGACCACGAAAAAAAAAAAAGACTCTGTGAGCCGTGACTGCACATATTTTTTACCTTCTGGCCTCCAACAAGAAAAGTTTGGCCACCCCTGCATAACACAGACAATTAGATGACTTAACAGGACAAATATCTCACTATTATTCATTAAAAATGCAAAAAGTCAAATATTAGGAGTGTAAAAAATAACCGATTTGAATTGGAAGTCCAGTTTTGACTTAAACGATGTGAATACATCGGTACATGGACCCCTGAATCTGTCTATTTGTAGCATAAACCGGCCGATGGCCCAATTAAATAGCTGTCAATCGATTTGGTGTTGCTGATGTGCGC
Organism: Crenuchus spilurus; assembly: GCA_036984385.1. Classification (NCBI taxonomy): domain Eukaryota; kingdom Metazoa; phylum Chordata; class Actinopteri; order Characiformes; family Crenuchidae; genus Crenuchus; species Crenuchus spilurus. The sequence continues at coordinate 37,927 of BRDA01004246.1, read as the reverse complement.
TGCTTCTGCTTCTCTCTCTCTCTCTCTCTCTCTCTCTGATTAACTGTTGCAATATTCGTCACAGTCATGTCTCGTCACATCAGAGTTGCCAGGTTCGCGGTTTTCATGCCAAATTGGGCTTGTTTGAAAACCCAGTCGTGGGTGAAAATTCAAAGGTAGCGGGGTGCGTTTTTTTGGGCTACTTTTAAAAATTACCACGGCTGCCAAAGAAACAACAAAAAAAGTGGGTGTTGCCTAGTATATTACTTCAACACGGCGGTCAAACGTGTATAAGTCAACACTAAGGAAGTTTGAATACAACAATAACAATGAAGAGAACATAACAATATAAGGAAAGATATCCTGAAAAGGGGAGAGAGAGAGAGAGAGAAGGTGAAGAGAAAACAGTCACTAGCTAATATGCCAGGTAAATGGGGAAATACGGGAGGCGGTATTGCAAGGACTGGGAAAAAGAAAAAAGTTTGATGGACTGATAATAAATCCCTTATAAACAAAATACTAAGTTGTACACTCATAACTGTTTTGCTATTTGACAGACATATATTTTGGGCTAGTTTAAGCTTCTGAAGTGCGGGTTTTAGACTGACTTTGGGCTGGTTATTTTTGGTGGACCTGGCAACCCTGCATCACAGTCAAGTTCGGTTTTTACACGAAGAACGGAAAACCAGACAAAACCATTGCTGTTTGCAAAGAATGCAAAGTTGCATTCAAGTACACCGGTATTACAACAGACCTCACCACTCATTTGGTGAGATGACGTGGTGAAAGTGGTGATGAGGATGCTAGCACCGCTAGCCCAAAGACACGGCAGAAAAACAGGACTTCTTCCAACCAAAACTCGACCACAACTCAGCTAGAGCCAAAGTAATAACGGCTTCAATAACCCGGTTCATTGTCAAAGACTTAAGACCATACTGTGTGGTGGAGAATGAGGGTTTTGGGGACTTGTTTAAAACTTTGGACCCCTGGTACCACATCCCAACGTGACAGTATTTTACTGTTTCTGACTTCACATGTCAAATACAACTAAACTAGTTCTCTAGTATTTCATTAATCTGTCTGAAAACAAAAACACATTTTTAGTATTAACTTATGTTGAATCAATGTAAAATTGTCTATTTTAAACAAATAACTTGTATTATTTCCTACACTATTATACTGAACCCAATTGTATCGAAATCCTACTCAATCAAATAGAACCAAATTAGTCCGATTTAAAATATATCGTTTCTGAATCGTATCGTACCACGTAAATCGAGATACATAACGGATCATCATTTATTGGACAGATGCACACCCCTATAAAATATACTTTTTAATGTTTTGTTTTGCCTGCAGGCCAATCACATAGAGTGGTTATTACTGCTGTTGTTGTTATTAACTAAATGCTTATTAAATGCATTGATATAATATTATTATTATTATTATTATTATTAAATTATTAAATTAATAACACTGTATTGATACTTATAGTAGGTGGTTGTATGAAGTATTGAAACTTTTCAATCCTTATATTTTACTGTATTTACTGTATTTTGTTGACAACTCTTGTGTATGTATTACAGATATTAAATTTAAAAATGTCAGACCTGTTATTTAAACTGTATAAATGTATAAGTGTGTTCTATCATGTAAGCCTTTGGTCTTAAAGATGGTGATGAGTGTTTTTAGTTTATAGCCAGAGTATTGATCTGTTACTGAGTATTATAATACTGCACTTGGTATCAAATTCAAACTTCTGGTATGGGTACAACCCTAGTAGTGGTTTTATTTCATTTTTACTGTTACATGACTCATTTTGAGAAGATGAACGCTAATCTCTTGTATGTATCATGTATCGTCTACAGTCTGAACTGGTTGACTTGGCTGAGAGCGTCCAGCAGAAGCTTTCATATTTCAATGAACTGGAAACCATAAACACGGTATGATTCACCGAGCTCTAAGAATTGGTTTCTCACATTTGCTTCATCATTGTTCATTACAGTCTAATTCCCTTATTTCTTCTTCTTTTCTCTGTGCAGAAGCTGAACTCGCCCACATTATCTGTGAACAGTGAGGGATTTATCCCAATGCTGTCAAAATTAGATGACTGTATCGAATACGTCTCATCACATGTGAGTTCCATGTCTTTGTTAATGTCCTAGCTATGCCTACAACTACATACACATAATTATCCTTTGTCTATATGCTTCTTTAACTCTTCAAGCAGAGGAATCAAGTCAAACTGGATTAAATGTAAATGTAAACTTTCTCCTAAATCCAATTTCTCCTCCTGTAGCCGAACTTTAAGGACCACCCAGTGTACCTGGCTAAGTTTAAGCAGTGCCTGTCTAAAGCTATGCATCTCATCAAGACCCACACAGTCAATACATTACAAAATCTCACCAGTCAGCTCAGTAAAAGGGTATGTGAGGCCTTTTCCGAAGCATAATCATTTGAACTTTTATGTCTAAGGTAAATGTGGATCTTCTGATTGTGTGACCTTCTCTTACCAGGATCCAATGGGCGCAGCCAATGCAGACAACGCTTTCACACTGTACTATGTGAGATTCAGAGCAGCTTCGCCTAAACTCAGAGTAAGGAAACCAAACCGTTGTGTTAAATTTACTCGTTTGCATGTTAATTTGCTCTGATCGTCACATAATGGAAGTATATTCTGCCTAGTTTTAGAAATCCTGAAATCCTTCAATTAGAAGTCATGTAACGCAACACAGTGAAGCTCTCTGAGCCCACTGACATGACGTTTGAGGTGTAGAAAAAATGTAAATCTCTGTTTTAAGTCTGGTCTGTGTTCCTTAGTTACTGCAAGCAAAAATCAGCATTTAACACCACATTTTTCATTGCAGACACTAATCGAGCAGGTTGAACAGAGGTCAGAAAAAATCCCTGAGTGAGTGACTTCTTTTTAGTTCACATTACTTACTATTATAAAAAAAACAGTAATAGTCTTCTATTCACTCATTTTGTAGCCTGTTTGTCTTACTTGTTGGTGACTGGGCCCATTTTTCTGTCTGTCTCAGGTATCAGCAGCTGCTGGATGACATTCACCAGTGTTACCTGGACCAGAGAGAGACGCTCCTCAGCCCCAGCATCAGCTCCACCATCACAGACCTGACCAGTCAGAGCAACAAGGATCACTGTGCTCTGGTGAGGCTCTGGTGTCCTGTCTTGCTATTTGTTTGCCAGGCTGTAGAGGAATTGTCCTCTTACCATGTTTCTGTTCAGTCTTTGAACACCAGATGTGTCTTGGCTGATCATCTGCATTTTCAAATCAGGAGAAAAATTTTCGCTGAACTTTCTGAAAATAGAAAACTCGGACATTTGTCTACAGCTAGTCTGTTGCAAATGTTGAATAAACTATCATGAAAATAAATGTAAATGTTCTCTTTGGGGAACAAAATCACCTCAGTTCATAAATTTAAGTACGGATTTATTTCTGTGTATTTTGGTTTGGTTAGAGTATTAACCACACTGGAAAAATAACACAAAATGTAACTTTCATGTAGACAGTGTTTTGTTTTCTGCATCTCCACAAATGAGAATACAGTGGTACCCCTACTTACAAGCATCCCTACTAACGAGTATTCCAGGTAACGAGTCGAGATCTCGGAATATTTTTGTTCCAGGTAACGAGTAAAATTCCAAATAACGAGTAGCGTAAATTTGTTTAATTATGCTAACCGCTAGGGGGCGTGGTCGGTCGTAGCATCCCCTAGATGCTAGCGTAGAAGAAGAGGTCAGTCATTACCTTTGACTGCTGTCCAGTGAAAGTGAAAGTGCTAGTGAAAGTGACACAAAGACAGCAAAAGGTAGTGAACAAGAAAGTTAGATACATTTTACTTTTACTTTTCATATGATAAGTGTAACCATGCCATACACGTACGCCCGTCCTCCTGTCCTCCTTAGCCACCAGCCTACACGAGCACCGTCGTCGTCTCGTTTATGTTTTAAAAACCCATATAAACACATTATTTACATATTAAAGTATACTGTATATTGGCCGGCTGACACAGATTAATCAGTTTTACATGTATTCTTATGGGGAAAATGCATCCAGCTAACGAGCAAACCAGCTAACGAGCTCGGCTCCTGCACGGATTAAACTCGTAAGTAGGGTTACCACTGTATTGTGAAAAGTTTTTTTTTGTTCAGAATTGAATAAAAAATATATATTATTTTTTGCACGTAAATTAAAGCCTTTTTCGTTTTAATGTTGATACTGTTTGAATTGCAATTTACTCAAACACCAAATTAAATGTCCTAGTAATTTGAGATTCTAGATTTCTGATTTTCGTGAGCTATAAAACAAACATCACTGAAGCTAAACATCACTAAACATCACTAAACTATGTTCTTTACATGTAATGAATATAACATATATGACAGTTTAAATTTTTGAATTAAATTATAAGCAACAAAGAACTTTTCACAATATTTACATTTTTTGATGCGTCACTGTATTAAATGGAGAAAAATAAACAATAAGTGAGAAATAAAATGTTTTTTTTTTTTGTTTTTTGGGGAAAAACCAGCTGTTGTACTTCCATCATGTATGCATTCTGTCCACAGTCTTACGCTTAAGTGAAGTTTATAAAATACTCTAATACTCGGCTTTAAGTGAAGAACTACTTTTTGCTCTCAGGTGCGCAGTGGCTGTGCCTTCATGGCTCATGTGTGTCAGGATGAGCACCAGCTTTTCAATGAGTTCTTCTCCAAACCGACAGCCAAGCTGGAGTAAGTGCTGACCACTCTCTCTGTACTTTCTCTTAGATCATTGGTTTGTTTATAAATACCAACTTCATGCACACAGGTTTTCAAAATTAACCTTAAGCTTTCCAGATTTATCAAAGCCCAGTTTCCCCTCCCACAGTGAGCTGCTGGAGAAGCTGTGTCTGTCCTTGTATGATGTGCTACGGCCACTCATCATCCATGTGATTCACCTGGAGACTCTGTCGGAGCTCTGTGGCATCCTCAAGAATGAGATGTTGGAGGATCACGTCCACAACAATGGTGAGATGTCAGCACAACATGTTTTAAAGGTCTTTTGATGTGTGGAAACATTGGAAATAAGAGCTGCAGATGGCTCATTTGACTGTACAGATGCTGAAACACTGAGTACTAATTTTAAGCAGGTAAGCTTTAGGGACATTTCAGCCCAGTGAGATGAAATGAGTGTCTAAAAGTAGACTTTCATGCTCAAAGTAAACACTACTTTTTAGATTGATTGCTTTCTAGTGCTGTTTGATTTAAGAGCATAATGGCACAAAATGGTTTTAAAGGAAGTTTTACATTTGGGTGAGATTTTTAGCATTTAGCATATCTTTATAAGTCTGTCTCAGATGACCAAATCTGTGCTGAGCAAAGCTATTTGATATACACGTACAGCAATTAGCCATAACATTAAAATGACCTACTTGTATCTACAATCATTGCTCACCTTCAGCTCCACTGAGCATACAGGTGCACTTTGTAGTTCTACAATTACAGACCAGAGCAGGCATTATTTGGGTGGTGGATCATTCTAAGCACTGCAGTGACGCTGAAGTGGCGGTGGAGTGTTAGTGTGTTGTGCTGGTATGAGTGTATCCGACACAGCATAGCTGCTTTAGTTTTTAGACACTGTGTCCACTCACTGACACTCCTACCTTGTTGGTTCACCTTGTAGATGTAAAGTCAGAGACAGCAGCTCAGCACAGTTTGTGTTGGTCCTCTAGTCCTTTATTGGTGATCACAGGATGCTGTGTGTTGGATAGTTTTGGTTGGTGCACTATTTTCACTCCAGTAGTGACACTGAGGTGTTTAAAGCATCAGCAGCTCTGCTGTGTCTGATCCACTCTAACACACACTAACACACCACCACCACATCAGTGTCACTGCAGTGCTGATAATGATCCACAACCCACATAACGCCTGCTCTGTGGTCCTGATCATTGAAGAAAAGGGTGAAAGTATACAGAGAAACAGATGGAGAACTACACAGAACACCTGTATGGTCAGTGGAGCTGATAAAATGATGACTGATGGTAGAAACAAGGGGGTTTCATCTATTTAATAAATAAATCTGCACAGCAGGAAATGTCATTAGTCCTGTAGTAAGATTTGATGAATACTTGTATAGAATAGATTGTTTAATGGCTTGCATGCTTCAGATGTTCATTTTAAAAACATAGTGTTAAAGTAAGCTTAACGCTAGCAAGAAAATAAGTGCCTAAAATTAAAATGTTTACATTAAACAGTAAAAAAAGACATTTTTTGAACAAAAACTGTGACTGTGGTTGATGCATCGCACAAACTACTGGCAACATTCAGCCTCTGATGCTCACATTGTCTGACGTCTGACTGTCAGTTTGGTGTGTCAGGGCCCTTCGGCTGAATGGAGAATATTTGATTTCATGTTGCTGACTCTAGCACACACCGTATACGTTTTCACTCTACCATCAATTGAGAATCATCTTTTCAGGTTTGTTTATGTTCATGTCCTCCCTTTTAGCGGCACAGTTAGGAGCATTTGATGCCGTGGTCAAGCAGATGCTGGAGGATGTTCAGGAGCGGCTGGTTTACAGGACTCATATCTACATTCAGACCGACATCACAGGCTACAACCCAGCACCAGGAGACCTGGCTTACCCTGAGAAACTACAGATGATGGAGGTTAGATTATGTACTGATGGAAAAAAGCTCTGTTTGACATTTATTGACTTGGAATTTGGATATTCCCTATTAGTCACACTTTGTAATTTTAGTGCACACATTGGCCAAACCATTCCTTCCTTCCTTAATTTAAAGCTTTAGGGAAGTGGTCTCTATGGACGTGGTCTCATTTGAACGAGACTGAAGTGTCCCTTTTTACTGTAGATGACGTTATCCTTGAGATTTTATGACCAGTGTTCCTGCTGTCTGTCTGAATCATATTTGGGCTGCAGAAAATCGCTCAGTCTCTGAAAGAGGAGCAAGTGAGGCTGACGTCACCAGAGTCGTCATTCTCAGATGTCCAGCTGGAGGAAGCAGAGTCCAGAAAACTAGTCAGTCCAGGTAAGTCAATGTGGTTTGTTCAAAACTAGCTACTTAATACTTAAAAAAACTCAGACAGCCCCATAAGTTGGTATATTTTTTGTAAATTAAGTTTTTATTGGTTTTCTCAAAGTAACACATTGGCATAGAATGACATATTTAGAAACAAAAAAACTCCTAACAGTGGTGCTTGAAAGTTTGTGAACCCTTTAGAATTTTCTATATTTCTGCATAAATATGACCTAAAACATCATCAGATCATCAGAAGTCCTAGTTAAACAAATGAGACACAAATATTATACTTGGTCATTTATTTATTGAGGAAAATGATCCAATATGACATATTTGTGAGAGACAAACGTATGTGAACCTTCTTTCAGTATCTGGTGTGACCTTTCTCCAACATCTTTTTCCAACAAATGAATTTTTTTGGGATTTGTTGACGCCATGAAATTTTGAATCAACATATTTTTCCCTTAAAATGATACCTTCTCTCAGTCTAAACTTTTGATCTGTGATTTGTGTTCTATTCTGAATAAAATATTAGATGTTGGCACCTCCACATCATTGCATTCAGTTTTTATTCACGATTTGTTTAGTGTCCCAACTTTTTTGGAATCCGGTTTGTAAATGAATGAATGAAAAGTCTAATATTTGTGTCTCATTTGTTTAACTGGGTTCTCTTTAACTACTTTTAGGACTTGTGTGAACATCTGATGATGCTTTAGGTCATATTTATGCAGAAATGTAGAAAATTATTAAGGGTTCACAAACTTTCAAGCACCACTGTACTACTAGTACTACTACTTAATAATAATAATAATAATAATAATAATAATAATAATACATTTTTAAAATTTAAAATAAATAATAAATAAGTAAATAATTAAATAATAAAATCATGATAATACAAAATAATACTTGTTCTTGTTGTTGTTCTTTTATTGTTTTTTTTTTTTTTTTGTTTATTTGTAACAATCTGTTTAACACCTTGTAACATTGTAATTTGTAATTAATTAACTTTGTGCTTGTCCTTTATCTCCCACTGAGACAAAATTCTGTTTCATGTGTCTTCATCAACAACACCTTCTAGATCCTTTTGCCATATTGACCTTAAATTCACGTTTCCCCCAAGATGACATTTAGTTTAAACGAGCTTTCACTTACACTCCAGTTTATTTTCAGTCTGCTTTATTATTACTGATAGTCATAGTTTGTCTCTTACATACATATATAAATATATTGTATTGTTATTTGGCCACTAGGTGGCAGTGAAGTATCACGGGTGCAAACAACTGTCTCTCCAGCCGATCTCCATGGCATGTGGTATCCAACGGTCAGACGTACACTTGTCTGCCTGTCCAAACTCTACCGCTGCATAGATGTAAGTCTCAGCACACACTGACCCAATACTGTCCAAACCCCACCTGGGCATGCACTTTCTCTTTTTCCTCGCTCTTTCTCCAGACATAATAGTCTTCTCACTAAGTCAGCACTGCATAACAGACCTTCAGTCAACTCAACTACGGGACAAACCAGCCTGCAGAACACTAACCCAGCATTTCTTACCCCACTGAACACACTCAAACTCTTATGTAGGATCATCTTTTTATTACATGGAAAGAAATCGCACTGTAGTAGCTTTTTAAAGTTGAGTTTAAGTTTGCACCATGTGCAGATTTTGTCACACATTGTGTTTCACACGGCTGCTTTCTCTCTGCGGCTGCAGAGGGCTGTGTTTCAGGGTTTGTCCCAGGAAGCACTGTCTGCTTGTATCCAGTCTCTGCTCAAGGCCTCAGATGTCATCCTCAAGAACAAGGTGAGGACAGATGCATTAAAAGTATAGTTAATGTCTCTCTTTAGGTAAGAAATGGGTCAACATCACAAAGGTTTATAATATGCTAATCACTGTATGGAATAAAAGACATAAATATAATAGTTCTATCATTTATAGCTATGTAATTATCATCTTTGTGCCACTTTCCTTGTGCGAGCTGGAGTGTGTGCATAAGTTCAGCACAGGCAGGAATGAGCCAGCTTGATGAAGCTGAGCTTTAGTGGGGTGAAGGCTTTCGGGATCAAAGCCCGTTTCTTTCCCCGCTGTCTGTGACAAATCCTCCTAGACACGGGCTGCTTTAGCTGCAGCAGCCAGAAGCTCCCAGAGAGCTGAGCTCCAAAAACCCCAGCGCATCGAAACCTGCTGGCACTGCAGCTGTTTTGGGCCGAATGACTAATGGCACATCCAGGTGCTGTGATGAGTGACTCCTGGCCTCTCAGTGTGATCAGATATTGTGTATGAGCAAAGGAACATTAGATTACAGCCTGAATTGTTTGGACATGATCACACATGTCAGCACGGAGCCGTTACGTCTCTGTTGTTCTGCCCAAGGCTAAAGATGTATAATATCTAATGTTGGCAGTTAGTATGGTCTCATTTACTGTATATAATGTTGTCTGAGCCCACTAGATATTCATTTGTCATTAGAAGTGAAGTGTAACAGTACCTTCATCCCATGATTTGATTTGCTTCATGATTGTGAGTTTGAATCCCGGTCATGCTGTTTGCCATCAACAGCCGGAGCCCAAGAGAGCAAAAATTGTCAGTGCTCTCTCTGGGCAGGTAGATGGCGCTCTCTCTCTCCATCACTCACACATTGCAATGTCCGCTGGCTCTACTGATTGGTCCATTCGGAGCTGGGAATCCTGCGCTTTCCTCCGAGTGTGTTGGCTCCCCAGTGATGGTGTATCAGCGGTAGTTATAAAAGAGGTGGTGGCTGCATCACATGCAACGGAGGAGGTGTGTGCTTGTCTTCACCCTCCTAGAGTCAGGGACAGTGCAAAGTGATGGGGAGAGCTCCCTAGTGGATGGGATGAGTTGGGTTAATTCGCTACTACCACATTGGGAAGGGGAGAATCATTGGCAAAAGTTTATATATATTTAAAAAAAAAAGAATAATTAATAAATACTTCAATCACAATGCACATCGTTACAGTTTTGCATTGCAGTACTGCAGTGTCAGTGCCTTGTTGCACCCTTAGCAGGAATGATCAATAAGACAAATTCAAACAGTGTCGTTAAACCAAAGATTCAGCTTCAGAGCTATTTCTGGGCTTACTTTTGTGAACTAGGATGTAACTAAAGAGGGTGGATTAACAACTATATTAAAGCCCAGCTGCTACATTGCTCCACTATTGTATGCACAGCAGCTTTTAACCTGAAATGAATTCTCTGTTCATGACAGAGCCAGATAGATGGTCAGCTCTTCCTCATCAAACACCTACTCATTATGAGAGAGCAAATTGCACCATTCCACACTGACTTTGCCATAAAGGAGATATCACTGGATCTGAAGAAAACCAGAGGTGGGTGATCAGCAGCAGCTTATGTTCCAGCTTTGATTGAGTGAGTTGTATTAACATCGCTAACATTAGAGCCTAACAAATGAGTGAAAGTTGGTTGATGGTTAGCTGGCATTAGCTCGCATTCGTTTTTAGTAGTGATAGACCGATTAATCGGGCTGATTATTGTTTTTAGATAATCTGCATCGCCAATTGTTTTTATGAGGCCAGTAAACAAATAAACAGGCACATTAGCAGGCGTCCTTAGCAGTGTGGCAACTCTAGAACGATGGTAGAACTCCCCCCAGTGACATTTTCACTACTCTACATGTTGGTGATGACATGACTGAATAGCCTATCAAATCAAATCGCCAAATATTTGTATCTTTACATGTCGGGTTCAAAAATCATGGAGGTCAGGTGAATTGGGTACTCTGAATTGTCCGTACATCTGTGTGTGTGTGTGTGTGTGTATGCGCACCCAGCGATGGATTGGCGCCCTGTCCTGGGCTTAGTTGAATAGTGTAATGTCCTGCCCTGCACCCAGTGAGGGGGTAGGGGACTAACCGCGACCCTGATAAGGAATAAGCGGGTGTGATAATGGATGGATGGATATATGTCAAGTATCATATATCAGCCATCCACCACCTGAAACTCTAAATATTGACATCAGCATTGGCCATTAAAGAAACCCTATCAGTCCATCACTGATTTCTAGCAGTGGTTGTATTGTTGTGGCCTTAGATTTTTATATATAAGCTGCATAGTCTTGACTAGTTGTGTGTAATGTCTAGAACTTTGCACCAGATGGCACTGTTAAGTCTAGCAATAATATGCACCGTGTCTTTGTTCTCAGATGCTGCTTTCAAGATTCTTAACCCCAAGGCCGTGCCCAAATTCTTCCGACTCAACAGTCACAACGCCATCCTGGAATTCCTGCTGGAGGTATTGATCTTGTGTATTCATCCGTTCAGATTGTCACACCTCCCCTGCGCCTACACACGCATGCACGTAGACCCACAAATTCTAGTCATCACCTGATTGTGAGTGAATGTTCTTGTGGCAGGGAACACCAGAGATAAAAGAACACTACATTGACTCGAAGAAGGACGTGGACCGGCATCTGAAGTCCAGCTGCGAGCACTTCATCCAGCAACAGACCTGCACTTTCGTGGGCAGTCTAGAGGAGTTCCTCACTAAGGTAGGTCTGGAGGAGGTCACGTTTACCGGCATCCACTTCTGTACAAATGAGTTCCGTCACAAGAAGCAGCTATACAGATAGCAAAGCCAAAGCTGTGGAGCAAGAACAATCCAAAAGAACAAAGGCTCCAGCAAAGCAGCAAAGTCTACAGATCAACTGAGTAAAAGCACTTAACAAGATTAACAATGATGCCGTTCAGTTGTTAAACCAGATACTCCTGGTGATACAAAAAAAAGAGAATTATACTTCTCCGAATAACTGTAAAGTCTAAAGAAGCTGTAAAGAAAAATAAGTGTGTCATGAGCTGCTAAGAGAGGGCGTCTGGGGATTATCTGTGGAAAGCGGATCCAGATTTGGGAGGCATAAAAACAAAACCCACTTTTTGGGTTCAGCTCTTGGAATATTTGATAAGTCCGCACCAAACGTTCTTAAGTCACAAATAATAACTGCCAGAAGCTCAGATACGTGTGAAGACTGGAGACCATCGAGAGAATTAAACCATTAAAAGAATTTTAAAGTCAATCCTAAATTAAACATACAGTGGAATGTGGAAAACAAGCGATGCGCTCGGTTCCTAGTGCTTGTTTATTCTCTGCCTGTGGCAGTTTGAGCAAGCTGCCGTCTGCTGATACTTTTTTTAGGTAGTCAAAGAAAATTAAAGAGTTAACTTGGCATCTTTTAGGGTGCGATCTCTGGTCTGATCCGTATCTCGTGATGAAAGAACAAAGTCTCAGAGATGTGGCGGATGTGTGATTTAATGATCAAATGAGGCAAGAAGAGAACGTGCCTCAGTTACAGGCTTGATCCTGAGAGCGACACTGTAGTGTGCTTAGTGCTTAACACACTTATTTTTTTCCAGATGATTTATAGCTTTTAATATATTGTGTATTTTCAGAGGACTGTTGAGCTGAATTCCGTTTACTGCAGTTCTCCACAGGAGGCTTGAACAGAGATAATATGTTTTTGGAAAAACATATGTTTGAGTTAATACTTGCATATTGCATTTACACATTTACATTTGTGCATCTGGCAAATGTGACCTACATACACTACTTGGCCACTTCATTAGGTACATATATCTTGTATTTACATCCATTCGTTATTTTATCAGCTCTGCTGACCATATTGGTGCACTTTGAAATTCTACAATTAACCTTCTAGAGTCGACTTTCCCACCGGCGGCATATTAACAAAATTCCGTAAAAACACTTACATAACTCTGAATGATTTTATCGTAGAAACAAAACATACCCTGGAAACCTTAAAGGGTCTACTTTTCAAATGTATATAGCTTGAATCTTAATATATTTTTAGATTCTTGTGTGAGAAGCTTAAATAAGTAGAGACATGTCTGTGACAGCTGCACATATTTTCCCACTAAAAGACACGCTCTGTCATTCATATGATAATGACATAATTCTGGACATTCCATTGGTGGTTCCAGTGGCCAGAATCCAGAATCTGTGGAAAATTATTTGATTTCACCTGATTGTATATATTCAATGTAGGGTTAGTGGCTGAGGAAAACAGAGTGTCGCCTCACATTTCTTAATCTTTAGTAATAAAAACACATGCAATGTCTAAAAACTGTAATGAGCAGTGTTTAGCCAACACCTCTGTTTATTCAGTTCTGAGCTCAAAAGTCTTGACTAGAAAAGTTTAGAGTGTTTTTTCACAATATATCAGCACCTCTGAAAACAATTTTTTGGAAAGTCTAAGTTTAGAGCAGATTTAATCACAATATAGGTTTATGACACTCTTATTGTTTTGACACTGTTTGAAGCCTGTGTAACACTTTGGGGGAAAAAAAAAATATTTTAGGTGGGTGTAATTTGTAAGGAAGTCAAGCCATGTCAGACTACATCAGTGTGTCGGAAATACTCTCAGACTCCAGAGGGTTCAAACTGTAGTCCATCTGTTTCTCTGTATGCTTTGTTAGGCTCCTCAATTTGCTAGGTATTTCAGTTTTCAGGACCCCTATTTTATTGATCAAAATTGTAGATGTAAAGTCAGAGAAACAAGCTCATCTGTTGCTGCACAGTCTGTGTTGGTCTTCTAGTCCTTCATTGGTGGTCACAGGAAGCTTTGGGCTGCTGATATTTTTCATTAACAGACACTAACACACCACCACCACATCAGTGTCATTCCAGTGCTGAGACAGATCCACTACACAACTGATACCTACCTGGTCCTTGTGAAGGTTCTGAGCATTGAAGAACAGTTTGAAAAGGCAGCAGAATAGAGAGAAACAGATGGGCTACAGTCTGTAACTGTAGAACTACAAAGTGCCCTTATATGATCAGTGGAGCTCAGTGAATGTAGATTCATGGTATGTGTACCTAACGAATTGGCCAGTATCTATTCTATAATGTTACAGAGATTAGTGAATGTAGAGTTAGGAGTCCTGCTCAAGGACTCTTGTTGATATAGTAAAGTGTACTTTCCATCCAGGAAATTGAATCCCAGTCTGCCTCTTGTCTTCCATATCAGACGGAAGCAAACATCTACATTAAGGGCAAAATTCAGACTTCATGATGCGACTATAATTTCAGTTTTTACAGTAGCGTGTGTGTGATGACCTCAAGCATGTCTCGAATGATGAACTGCTGGGTCAGGGTTAAATTACCGGTATGCAGTTTTTTTCTTTTTACTACTTCTTTAACATATCCTTGGGTTTTCACAGGTAGCAGCTTTAAAAACAATGGCCATCCAAGGAGGCCCGACCTACAACCTCTCTCAACAGCCCTGGGCTCAGCCAGGTAAGTGGTTTCTCCACGTAATGAATGGCTTTTAATTTACGACTTAATTAAGCTGTAATAGCAGTTATTAATTAATCACGCTTTGAGCTGAAAAAAGAGTTATCTTATCAAAAGGCCATGAGTAAGCCTCAGTTTCATTTTGCTGCATAATTTTGTCCTGATGGCTTGCTGTAGAATGTCTCTCTGCAGAGTTTCCGCTGTTGAGATATGATGATCACTGATATTTCCCCTCTAAAATCTTTTGAAATGTCTTTTTCTTAAGAAGAGTTGACGTAGATTCTTTGCATTCCTCTATAGCAAAGATCAACGACCTGGTGATGTCCACTTATCGAGTGATGAAGACTAAGCTTCCTGGCACTTTACAGAGTATGTCTTTATATCTGGCTAATAAAGACACAGAGTTCATCCTTTTCAAACCAGTTAGGGTAAGTATCCTCTTTCTCTCTGCTTTTGTTGTAGAATTGTGGAATACCTTTCTCCTGGATGTGAGCTGTGAAGGGTTGTTAACCAAAGCTCTATCTGCTTTACTCTGAACACCCAGATTTGCTATTTCATAGACATGGGAGAACATTATTAATCACTGTCTCACAATGGAAGATTTACATTTACACTCTTATCCAGAGTAAATGTATGCTTAAGCTAATGCCAGTAGCCTAGAGAAGATTATAGATACCCCCAAGTCAAGTCAGAAACAGGAGTCAGTGTTGATATCTGTACAGCACAGATAAGCAGAACCGCATAAAGCAGTGCAATTTTAACCCATTCATGCATGAATTATGAAAACATCAGTCAATATTCTCCTTTCAGACCCATAAAAGACTTCATTCCTATAGAAGTAATACATATTCAAAATTATTTCCATTGTATAAGTAAAATGAACATTTTATGCTGTAGAATACATTTTGGGTAATATTTTAGCATGTTTTAATATCTCTAGGACACCCAGCGATAGATTGGCGCCCTGTCCTGGGCTTAGTTGGGATAGTGTACTGCCCTGCCTTGTGCCCAGTGAGGGGGTAGGGGACTAACCGTGACCCTGATAAGGATTAAATGGGTGGGATAATAAATGGATGAATATCTTTATGATGCATGATGTCCTATTGGAATTTCAACTAAATTGATTTTTTTGAACAGCACAAGAATTATTTAGCTCCATACATGTTCCTTGTTCTGCTCAAATTTATCATTTTTCCAAAAAGATGCTTAATTGTAGGAGGATTTTTACAGATGTCCCAGAAGTAGATGCAGTTCTTCACCTTCCATCAGCCGTTTTTGTTTACCGTGTGTTTTGTTGCACTTCTAATAACTGGCCACCTGGTGTGGTGCAGGTCTTTTTTTTCTTTCTTTTTTAAGAAACTTTAACACCCCTATAATGTTAAAACCTGGACTTTTCGAGGAAAATAACTTTTATATAGCATCCTGGTGTATTGTTCATCATGCACAAAAAGGGTTAATAGTTGAAGAATATTGTGCTTCAGTGTTGACACTGTCTCAGGATTCTGTTGTGAAATATAGCCAGATAGTGTCTTGTTTATGGTAGTAATGCTGCTACAGTCATAATCAAACATTGCTGCCCTTTGTTACAGTTTTTTCTTTGTGAATTTTGACATTTGGAAGGTCTGGTGTTATACATCTGAATTTGAGTTAGCTTCTTTACTTTTCCAGAACAACATTCAGCAGTTGTTCCAGAGGCTACATGCCTTCCTGCAGGAGGAGTACAGCGAGGAAGATCTGCAGATCATTGCCTGCCCCTCTATGGAACAGGTGTGTGTTGGCTGATGTATTTCATTCTTCAGCTTTGGTCATAGAGAACTAGGGCTGACATGATACCACAACTTTGATTTTGATACTGAAGCCAAGTGTACTATCACAAGGCTCAATACCAAATTAATATTCTAGCTATGAATTAAAACACTCATGATTGTCTATAATGTTGTGTTTAATTGATATAACCCAGACAGATTGCCAAATGTTTATAGATTTACCCTCTGGAGTCAACTCACCCTCACCAAAAACACTTATGTAACACTGCAAGATTTTATCCTAAAAACAAATTAAACATACCAGGGAAACCTTATAGCCTCTTCTTTTCAAATATATATATATAGCTTGAAATATATTTTTAGATATTTGTGAGAGGAGCTTAAATAAGCAGACACACATTTGTGAGAGCAAGTCGGACAGCTGCACTGTTTTTCCCGCTAAATGCAATTTGTCATTCATGTGGTAATGATATGGTAATTCCAGACATTCTGTTGGTTGGAGAGACCTCTCACCTGAATGTTTCACACCTATCTTATAAATATTCAATGTAGGGTTAGTGGCTGAGGAAAACTGAGTGTCACCTCACATTTGATAAGCTTTAGAAATAAAACCACATACAATTTCTAAAAACTGTAATGACCAGTGTGTAGCCAACACCTCTGTTTATTCAGTTCAGAGCTCAAAAGTCTTGGCTGTAAAAGTTTAGAGTGTGTATGTATATATATGTATGTATATATGTATGTATGTATGTATATGTATATGTATATATATATATATTAGAGAGAGAGAGAGAGAGAGAGAGAGAGAGAGAGAGAGAGAGAGAGAGAGAGAGAATATAGATTTGTGCTGAGCAAAAGCCTGTGTAATAGTTTGGAAAAAATAATTTTAGATACAGCATGTGTAAAAAAAAAATGAAGGCATGTCTGACTACATCAGAGTGTCTGAAATACTCTCAGACTCCAGGGGGTTATCTAACGTGTCTGTTCTTTTTCCAATTTAATCTCTCTAATCCATACAGAAGTGTTTAGTTGTAAGCACATTTTTGGTAAAGTCACATTGGTGCAACTTATTTTGAATAAGTATTTAAAGTTACAGTATAGAATTGTTTGCTAAACTTCAGCATTAAGTAGTTTTGATACTTTCAATACTTGGTGCAACACTATAGAAGACCACAAGTGGAACAAATGCAGAGAAACTGTTCATAACATTGCTTACTACACTTACTGTGAACTGAACTCAACTATCTTAGTAATAATATCAACATTTTGTTTAGTTATGTTAACTGTGGAAAAGCGCTGCCAAAATATACATCAGCAATTTAAACAAGCATTGGTATAATATGGCAAAAAAAGGAATGGTATGGAAAATGTACACAATATCTGTACCCTAGGTGCTGTTAAACAAGACATGAGTGGAGTCCAAATATTACTTCTAGAAATGGAGCTGTGAGGCTAGTGTTGCTAGATAACACTACAGTTCAGTAGTCACCCAAATCGGCCACTCATTTCCATCATTAAAACTAAAAAAGGACTTTGTCATTAGCTAGTTTAAAATTTTTAGGGAAAAAATAATGAATAATAAATGAGTAACCAAAAAGAATAAAAGTGTCACAGTGCCATATCGTTTTATATTGTGAATATATTTGTTCATATCGTTAAGTTAATTCAAAAAGCTAAACTGTCATTTTATATTCATTACATTTAAAGTGACATTTCAGGCCTTTAAATCCAGAATCTCAAATTATTAGAATATTTAATTTGACATTTGGGTAAATTGCTGTTCAAATAGTATCAACATTAAAACCTAAAAGGCTTGAAATATGACATTTTGCAGGTAATGAATATAAAATATTTACCTTTTTAAGTAGATGTACTAGTACTTTGGTAATGCAGTACATTTGCTTAGGCATTTTCCAACCCTGTGGAGAATTTAGCTATGCTGCAGCACCAAATTGAAGGAAAAGGTTACCGTTATAAATCCATTGATAAACTAACACCTCTGTCTGTGTTGTTTTCCCCCAATTCTCCTCAGATCAATCTGTTGCTGTCAGTGAGTAAGTAGCCTGGATTAGAGCTTGCTCAGGTCCCTCCAGGGTGCTGCAGAGCCTCACCAGTGTCCAGCAGAGACAAAGCCGTCGTGCATCTTCCTGTAAACACAGGCACTGGACCAGTAGGGGTTCCACTGGCAATGTTACACAGAACGATTTGATTTATACCAAAGACTGTACACAGGCTTGTATGTCTGTGTCGAACAGGACAAGATGCTTGAGCTTTGATGGGGTCAGTTTTTATATGTTTGCTTTTGGTACTGATGAATCAGTCTGGATTGATAAATAATAATTTATGAAAGTGGAAAAAAACGTTATAGCTCTGTTGGTGAATGTGGGCTACTGTTGGTTCAGCTATAGCAGGTGCTGGTGGACTCTTCTGAATTTTGGTGGTACATTCATATACAAAAAATGTAATAGCTGCAGTGGACCTTTGATCATACAAGCAGTGTTTACTGCTTGATCAGTACAAGACATATTAAATGTGTGTACAGTAAGGACCATTACTGTACATATTTGGGCATATTAGACCTGCTTAAATTTTTTCTTATTTTTAAGGGACAGTGGTCTAATCCAGGTTTTCAGGTTTGCAGTTTAATCTCTGTAAATTCCGTAATGACGAACCTGAGAAGAAAAAACAATAGAAATTAAATGATCTAATTTTGGAAGTTCAGATTGTCCCACCAGACACGCTTTCTGTTCTCTCTAGCTTTGGGAAGAAGGGATGTTCATAGCCAGGCAAGAGCTTGAAGGAAAGGTGGAGTAGTTGTCAGTGTCTATCAAGAGCTATTCCTCTTCTTCACAAGTGGGCTGCTGTCCGGAACCAGGATAAAAGCAGATCAGCACGTTGAGGTCCATCCCAACCATAATCCCAGCAAACGTGGCTTATTTGACAAGTTGATTATGGAGACCTTGCTTGAGTCAAGTGAGCTGTTGAAGAGAATCAAGGTAATGGATGTTCAGGAATTGAGCTCCAGTTATAATGGTTTCCTGTGCTAATATTTACACAAATGTACTTTTTTCCTTTTTTTTACTAAAATCTACCATTGTACTACTCCTTTGTGTGAATGCTCAGTTTTACACTGTCGGGAGTGATTGAGGTGAATTAAATGAAGACATAAAACTAACATCTTCAGTGCTTCTGTTTCATTGATGCTGTGCTGAAAAAGGGGAGGAGTCAAACCTTATAGGAAACCAGTGATGCTGTTTGTTCGTGTCAGATTTTTTAAGAATTTGTTCATTAGCTGTAGGTCACATAAGGAAAGGAAATTATCAAACATACTTCTGAACATGCATCTAGCAATACTAGGCATAACAACTCTCAATTCTCAATTCTCTCACACTGTGTATCTGCAGGAATGATTTAACTGCTCTGTGAGCACAACACAGACTGACTAATCTGAACTGCATCGGCGTGGTCTCAACATTGACCATATATAATAGAACTGGGTGGAAATTACCAATAGCTTTGACTGGGATCATCTCTGGCTTTTTTTTTTCTTTCAAGACCACCCTTTTTCCAGGACTCTAGGCTCCCCAGGCTCTTTGTTCCATCTTTGTCATGCTTGTATACAAGTTATCTATAGCCAGGGCTGCATGATTAATGGTAATGGTTAATACCTTTTCTCTTTATAAACAGTTTTTACTAATGTTTTCTGAGATTGCGCTGATGATATAACGTTTCTGGTTGTATATTACAGTAAACAATGCAGATCTCTTTGGTGATTGTTTTTACTTTTAATTTGACCCGACAGTAATAGTAACATTATATAAATACTGTATTAAAATTACAAATTTGGCATGACAGCAGCACTCTGGGAGTTATAGACCCCGGCTTGGGGGAATCCCAGTGCCATCATAATGACTGTTACATAACTCAATTAAAAAGCATGAAGCGAAGATTGGGGGAGGACCAAGTCTACCAGACATTAATCTTAGTTGATTATGCTGTTGAGTACAATCGCTGGTTGCTGGATGAATGTGTTGTTGCTAACTTTCCAGGGACCTTAGCTATGATAGCTAATGTTAGTAATTGTTGATTAATGAGCACTTGAACATATACAAGTTCACGAGTAATTAGTTGTTAATGATTGTAATCGATAGTATCGATTCCAGGGACCTTTCAATCGT
>BRDA01004246.1:1554-17666 GCA_036984385.1 Crenuchus spilurus | reverse complement strand
TGTCTAAACTTTGGACACAAAGCTGGACCTTTGTCAGATATAACAGCTGAACACACTCGTGACATTCTTTCTACAACAGACATCAAACATTCTTCAGACAGTTCTTCACTAATCTGCTGCAGAACATCACATAAATGTTGTAGGTTTGCTTTGCTTTCACTTTGCTCCACTCCATGTTTTCAAGCTGACCATCTTGTTGTTGTTTCCTGAGGTAGTTCTGGCAGAGCTTGGACTTATGTTTTAGGTCATTTTCTTGTTGTAGGATGAACCTCTGACCAACTAGGAGCATCCCTGAGGGTACTGCATGGCGCTGCAGAATGCTGTGGTGGTTCAGGCTACCTCTCATTCTGTAGGATTTAGTAGTACTAGCTTTCAAGTCTTGATCTGCCTCCATTACTGCAGGCAGTTTGTAACCTCTGGCAGTTTACTACTTACCTTTGTATCATTTCAAGCTATCATTGGACTTGAATTGCAATAGATGACTGGAAAAATGTAGGTGTTCTAAAACTTTTGGCCGGTAGTATACGTCTTCTGATATAAGTGACTACCTCGAAGTACTAATTTAAGGGCTACTTAGCTTACTTACCTGTGCATTGTATGACCTTTGGAGACAATATGACCCTAACCATGACCTTATCCCTATCAAATGTTTCCTTAATGCATCATGATATGTTACAGTAATAGCTAAGGGAACAAAGTTAGGTCAGTATGGAAAATGCAAATAATAAAATCAGTTTCCTACATTTACATCGAGTGTCATTTCACTACATGCAGTATGAACCCAAAATATTTCATGTCTTGTCTGCTCAACTTTATTTCATTTGTTAATATATACCCATTCCTGTATTTCAGTCATACAACACATTTAAAAAAAGTTGAAATGGTAAAGCACTTCATACTGTTACCATTCGCTCTCACAACATTTAAAAGATGTTGGCACAGGTGTTTTGTCCCATTCTCATGTAAACAGCTTAGACTTATCTTTATGCACTGAAATTCCTCCAGATTCCTTAAATTGTTTAACGATGTTATGCACTGTAGAGGGAGAAATATGCAAATCTGTTCCAATCTTTCCTTGAGGAACATTGTTTTTAAATATCTCAATAATTTTCTCACACATTTGTTGACAAACTGCAGATCCTGTGCCCATCTCTGCTCCTCAGACTTTTGACTTTACAGCTCAGCTTTTGTACTAAATCATGATTACAATCACCTGTTCACATCACCCGTTTAAAATCACATCATTATTTAGTTTTTAGTTTGTTGTCTTTTACGTCATTACCAAACCTAAATTAATCCCAACTTTTTTGGAATGTGTTGCAGACCTGAAATGCAGGAAAAGATGTATAGCAACAAATGAAATTATTAGATTATTAGATAATAATAACAATAATAATAATAATAACAATAATAATAATAATAATAATAATAATTAGATAAAAGTAAAAGGTTTTTTTGGCATTTCCATACTGTCTCAGTTATTTCTTACTTGAGCTTGTAGGAAAATATTCAATAACTCATCAAGGTAACGATGTGAAAATAAGAAAAGCGCTAGTTGTTAGTAGGTACAATGGTACACAATGGAAATACCAACTCAAGCACTTGTCGTGCAAATACACTGGTAACAACTTTGTTTTTGTTGTTTTTAAGACCCATTGTGTGTTTCATTTCTTTCATGATGCTCGTCTCTGCACCAACCTTGAGTTGATGCCCGCTTTGAAGAACACACTGTCTCGCTGGTGGATGGCGTCCAGCTGGCTCATGTTCACACTGCACATTATACAGCAACACATCTTGTCCAGCCATGCAGGAACTTGGGAGCTGATACAGAGTGGACCGTTATGCCATGTCCACTGTGAAAGAAGTGCCTGTTATGCCTTGCCCACCATGCATGACCATAATCCACCATACGACTCAACTGGAATTGTAGCATATAGCTGGACTATGAATGAGCGATCAGCCTGGACACAATGCTGGATGGCTCTGTCCTTCAGGACAATGGAGGTGAAATGAGGATGAGCTTGCCTGATGAGTAAGTACACCTAGTGTTAAGGGCTCTTCTGACACTGATTTTGTGACTCATAGTTCATAACAGCCCTGAAGCAAACCGAGTGGCCTGAACAATAACACTGTATATTGATCCAGCTAGTCATGTGATCAAAAACAATGCTTACTACACATGCCGTTATTGTTTCTGACATATCAGAGGTTTATAACTCCATTCTTCCCACCACGTGAAAATGCCAGCTGCCCTCTGTTATGTGAAAAGTTTGTGATGAATGGACAAAGACAAATGGATCAGAATAAATCTTCTTGCACTGATATACATTAATATCGTCCATCATTTTGAAGAGATCATGCAGGGATCTACGCTTGGAGATCCAAGTGGATGTTGAGTGTACTCTATATTTCCAAATGTTTGTAGACACCCCTTTTTAATAATACATTCAGCCAAGTTGCACCCATTGCTGACAGAGATGTACACACACAGCTTGTCTAGTCCCTGTAGAGAAGTATTGCCAATAGAACCTATTGGCACCATATCTAATGCCAGGCGTGAGGTTGAGAGCTGCTCGCATCAGATTCAAAACCCTGATGCTCGCTGACCAATCAAAATGTGGACCAGCCCCTCCCTACCTAACGGCAATGGACAAGTCTCGAGCCCCACCTCAAACCTTTCGAGCTTCTAGTACAACTCAGCTTGACCTGCCATCCTTCAAGACACATGGAAGATTAGCATCAAGACTCTTCTCTGTCCTGGCACCCAGGTGGTGGAACAAACTCCCACTGGTTGTTCTAACAGCAGAGTCCCTCACAGTCTTCAAACACAGACTGAAGAGCAGATCTTTGTCGAGCACTTAAATGAGCACTAGTCTAAAACTCTTATTGTAATGTATTGTAAAGCTCTTATATTATGTATCTTTCCTTCTTTCTAGGTATTAGTGATGGTTTAGTTCTAACAGTGTCTGAACTGAAGAGTAGTTTAGAACCTAACCTGTCTGTACTAGCTGAGATCATTCTCTTAATGGAAACAAAACACTGATGTACATCACTCTGGATAAGAGCATCTGCCAAATGTTGTAAATGTAAATGTAGAGGGCTATAGAGCCTCATTTGCATTGAGCTGTGGAACTGTGTTCTGTGGACTGATGGTGCTCCATCCAGTAGTTCTGGATGAGTTTGGGTCATGATCATCCAAAATCCTGACCTCAGCAATGCTCTTGATAACCTCAGCAAAGCTCCAAAATCTAGTAGAAAGCCTTTGTTGGGCAGTAGACACAGTTACTCCAACAAAAGCATCATACACTATTTTTAATACCATTGATTTCAGAAGAAATGTCCCAATATGTTTATCCATATAGTGTGTTTATCAAGAATGATGATACAAAACCTGTACTGTCATCAGGAAAAACTGCTATTGTATGGGAGTGTATTGGCACTCTGTAATGGCTTTTGCTAAATTACTGTAATGCCCTATTCAGCACCCAATGAAGGAGTATGGAGACTCATCGTGACTGAACTGGATGGATGGATGGCTGGACTTGGTGGACTAAAGCGTTGACAGTATGATCAGAGGATTTTGAGTTAGAATCCTGGTCATACTGCTCGTCATTGGGACCTGAAAGAGCAAAATTGGCTGTGCTGTCTCTGGGTGGGTAGATGGTGCTCTCTCCGCATCTCTACAATGCAATGTCTGCTGGCTCAGGTGTCTGCCAGCTGATCTATTATAACTGTGGATCCAAGCATGTTGGCTTCCCAGTGATGGCTACCACTACATTGGAAGGAAAATTGGATTAGAAATAATTAAAAAAGATGGATGGATAGATTGTATGGCAAAGTCAGGTAAGAACAGTCTTTCTCTGTAAACAGAAATACACATCAAATCATTTTGAGGAAAAGAAAATGACTTCAGAAGCTCTAGAACATGGTTGTGGTTGGGTCTCATTGTTTTGTGAATACTGGCTAATGGACAATCTGGCTAACTGGCCCATACAATCAGTTCCGGACACAGTAACAGTGTTTTGTTGCGCGATGTTCTGAATTTTGGATAGCTGAGGCTCTTCTGGTTCTCTCCACACCTCAAAGTACTTGTGAACACAGATTTAGTTTATTTTAGTCTCTGCAAGTTGGATACCACACTGTTTCAAAAGAACAAATGCTGAGCAACACTCATATGATCCTTGGGCGTCGTTCACAACTATCTTTTAATTAATTTTCTTAAATTTGCTCTTATATGTCCTGACAATAAGTTTAGGTCAGATTCATGGTGTTTTTAAACCATAGAACCTCTGCTGCTGTAATGATGGATCCCATCATCCTCATAAATTCAACAAATCCCAAAAAATAAGACATTAGTGAATGTCAATGAATTTTAGGAAAAATGTATTCTTGGGGGTTGGGGGGGGCGGATATATGGTGAGATACAGTATATCGTGAGATGGCACTTTATAGTAAAATCTGAACATACACTACAAATACAAAAACTACAATAAGATGCTAATTTTGTTAACTTTTTAAGCAGCACACTCATCTGTGTGGTGGTGCAATAGCACTAATGGTTTTTCAGCATTTGATCCAGTTTATTCCTTGTGGTTTAGCTATGAAGCATTCAGACAATAAAATGTTGCATTTCAGCCTTTTATTATATGTTTGTTAGCCTTACATACCTCTACCGATTGGTAGAGATGGCACAATCACATTGTGTTAAGTTGAACAAATTCTTCAATAAGATATAGTGACTCAAATGTGCTCTACCAAATGGTTGAGCAAAATGTTTAATGGTTGGTATTGATCAAGAGGTAATAATATTGGACATCAGTATTTCTTAATCCAGGACGTATTGCTCATTCCACTGCATATTTTCTATCTTCAGTAAACGTGATCTGGTTTATAAACAGCTTGATGACCACTTGGTGAGTTGGATAAGGTGTGGTGAAGAAGGGAATAATTGTAACTCTACAAGATCCCCTAGAACAGGAATAAGAGATGCTGGTGTAGTGAAACTGTCACTGCACTTAACTTCATATTTCCACTATTTATAGCTGTGTTTCTGAAATTCATAAAGTTATAAACTGTCTTTACAACCTTGACATCCATTTCCAAATACCAAGTACTTATTTCATAATGACACTTATGCAATATGATCATTGGCAATAATCACGCTAATAATTTCCAGTAGTCATATCAAGCCAAAACTGCAAAAAGAAAAAAATATCTGCGACTGAATGTGACATCCATTTGCGCCTTTTTTTGGATTAATGCTGGATACGCCAAACGTTCCAATATTCAAATGATTTCCAAGCTATGAATATTCTAGCAGTAATCAGGGCTTTATGCAGTCTCAGTAGTTGCTCCTCCACTGAGGCCAACTCTCACTCTAAAAGAAAGGCTGTGGACTCGCTTGGCTTGCTGGAGGAGAACTGTCAGCTGTACAATGACCTCAGAGACTCCCACTCGCTCAGCTTGGAATGGACATTTATCATTGCAGAACATCTCTCTGTCACTTTAATGGCCTACCAGAGATCTGTCATCTGTCATTAAAAAGACATGATGCTGAAACTCAAGCGTTATCCTCCTTCCAGATTTCCTCTTCTTTTTTTTTTTTGCTGTATGTGAAATCAGTCATCAGAAATTACAAAGGACTGAGTGTCCTCTGACACAGTACTTCATGCTCTTTGAAAGATTAGCAGTTTCAGGGACTGGAACGCTTCCAATATGCAAAAGCTTAGTCGGTGACTATGGCTCTGTTTCAATACTTTGTGAGCTTTTATAGACATAGCATTTTATGCCATCCAGTTGACATCTCTGACACAGAGCCTGACTCAGTGCTTTGATCCTTTAAATATGCTGCCAGTGTTGTGCTTATATGAATTCCTAAACAACAAAGCAATCATACAGTGATGCCACGTTTCTTGTTAAAACATTTTTACATGAGTTTCAAACAATATACAGTGAAACCTTGACTTACGAGCGAGTCGACTTACAAATTTTCCAAGATATGAGCCGTCACTCTGTAGATTTTTTGCTTTATAGTGCGAGCCGAGATACAAGTTACAAGCAAGTGAACTTCCTCCACCCACCACTAGGTAGCCCAGTAAGTGTGAGTGAGTGCCAAGATCAGTGCTAAGAAGAAGTCATGTGTGAAGTCGTCTATCTATCTATCTATCTATCTATCTATCTATCTATCTATCTATCTATCTATCTATCTATCATGATAAAATGTAGCATAGTGTATAAGTTAAATGTAGCAATAAATTGTAGCATTAAGTGTGTAGCGAGTAAGTTAAGCAATAGAGCCAAGAAATGAAAAACTCCCCCAACCTCCTCCACCAATCTCCTCCACCTCCACCAGCATCTTCATCTGATCTTCAAGGTAAATACACTTAAAAACCAGTTTATTTCTTTACATTCTCATTTATTATACATCGTTATATTTTCATACATAATTTTTTATTTATAAAGTACATTTTTCTTACTTAAAAACATGCAACAAAAATGGGTGTGGTTTTAGGGGTCCTGAAACAGATTAATAGCATTTTAATTCATTTTAATGTGGAAAATGAATTTGACATACAAGCAAATTGAGTTATGGGCTCAGTCACAGAACAAATTAAACTTGTTTATAGTGTATAGTTTATCGCTTTGCTTTCTATGCAGAAAAATTCTATTTACTTTAAATGTGCATTTTAACTAGCTCTGTAGCTTCTGGCTATTTTTTTTCAATAGCTGGCTAGTTAAAGTTGCTACAGTGGTATGGCTGCTGACCTCTAGGTACACTACATGGACAGAAGTACTGGGACACCTGCTCATTCGTTGTGTCTTCCAAAAATTGCAAAAACGTTTATCCTACATTTGTGGGAATGACTGTCTCTACAGGAGGCTTTCTACTAGATTTTGGAGCATGGCTGTGAGGGACTAGACAAACTGTTTTTAAATGTGTCTGCAGTAGGTATTAACTGAGCTGAATGTATTCATTAGAAGGGGTGACCACAAATATTTGAACATGTAGTTTATCTTGGATAGGCTTGGATTGGTTTCTCTTGATGAACTCTATAGTGATACTGATGACTGAGGTGAGTGTGGACATGCTCGGTACATGAACCGTTGGTACAATTTTGGAGAAAATGCTGCCTACCTAGACAAAATTAACCTACTTAACAAACAATTGTGAGTCGAACTCTGAGCTCACCATCAAAGACAATCAAACTTAGCTAGACATTTTAGTGATGCCTGTCGTCAATATGGAAGAATCTAATCCACCATCAGTCTTCTACCAGCCCTGCTGCTGTCTGAAGTATCTGTGTATACTGGGTATGCTTATTAAGTTTTGTAGCTCACAGTAAGTCATGCAGTGCCCATAATCACGACTGTGAGAGCTTAATGAAGATCTGGATGTGGTTTGAACTGATTTAGAGGAGATTTGGTGACATTTTTAAAGGCAGCAAAGAGCGAGGCAGATCATTAGGTACCGAGTCAGACTTTCTGCATCCTGATTGAGTTAATTTTGTGATAAATCTACACCTAAAGTCTGTGAAAAGAAGACAAATGTGACAGTTGTTCATTTACTGCCATTCATCTGAACAGTCTATGCAGATTTGGATACGTGATCATCCTTCACAGCAGAAAGAAAAGGCGCTGAACTTCTAGCCTCTTCACAGCCAGCGCGTTGGCAGCTCTTCTGAACAGCGGCTGAGAGCCAGCATCTATCTTCACACTCTCTGGGTCAAAATCTGCATCCTCTTCCAGGAGGAACTTGGCCGTCCTCCAGACGAGCTCCCCACAAAACAGCTGATTAAAAGAAAGAAAGAGACGAGCAGGGCTTATTAATGCACAACGCTCTCACCTGTGCTCAAAGCAAAACAGCTCAGTGACTACAGAGGGGGGGTCAACTATCTCCTGATTTCTTTCAGAGCCAATGAAGAACAATTTGCAAAAGATCTATTATGATTTAGCTTCCAAGTGTAAGAAATTATTCACAGCTACAGTGCGTCCAACATCACGACTGATCCTGGAATACAATAAGCCTCTCGTGTCCATTGCGTGCAGTGGAACTAGCCTAAAAGCATGTGTGGCTGATTCCCAGTGAATCAGTGCTTGGCATGGTTAATTCTATCGCTCTGTCACTCGCCTCCTCTGGCTGGGTGTTGTGGGCCAGCTGCTGGCGCATCACGGTGGCTTTGCGCAGTTTCTGGCAGTACTCATACAGGATGGCATCCAAGTCGCCCTCGAGCTGCTCCACCGTGATCTGTGAGCACAGCAGTGCTGTGAAGGCTGGTTAACACATCCGTAAGGCCAGTAAAAAGCAGCCAGGCAGAACGGTTTTACCTTCAGCCAAAGCACATTTACACCCAAAACCCTCTTTAATTGAATAATCAGATTACTGTAAATTCAAATAAGGCTAAAACACAGTTTTTTGCTCAGAATCATTGCTACACATTTCAGATTCAGAAGGCAAATTAGGCCTTAGAAGAACACTACAATACATCCAAGACATCCTTAGTAATGTTAGTGACCTTAGTTGTGCACAAGAGCTGCAATGCTAACGTAGCTAACATGTAATGGAAGCTTATAGTCAACAGTTAGCATATAATTTGGGGCGGCTTGGTTAGCGCACTCGCCTATCAGTGCTGAGATCTTGGGTTTGAGTCCCCATGTGGGTGAAGTTTCCATGTTCTCCATGTGGGTTTCCTCCCACAGTCCAAAAACATGGACGTCAGGTGAATTGGGTACTCAAAAGTCTGTGTGTGCGTGCACCCAGCGATGGATTGGCGCTCTGTCCTGATCTTAGTTAGGATAGGGTAACTGCATCCCGGATTAGGATTAAGCGGGGATAATTGATGGATGAATTATTAGTATGCCTTTAAAGAAATATATGATGTCACCATGAGTTTGCTGCCTCCTCCTGAAATGGAGGCTATGAATCCCTAGCTTTCATATTGTTTTTGTGAGTACCGGAGTACCGGCTAGTTTAGCCCCACAATCAGCTCCAGATAGGGTTGCCACCCATCCCGTAAAATATGGAATCGTTCCTTATTTGTGAACTAAAAGTCACGTTCTGTATTGAACCGATACGGGATGCGAATTGTTCCATATTTTCAACAAAGGGGGAGAAATGAGACTGAACAGAGACAGCGGCATCCAAAAACAGTGTCACGTTATTTTAAATGGAAATGAGTCAAGCACTAGGATCTAGCGGAGAAAAAAGGCTGCTCAATCTAAAGCCCACCCACAAGCTCACTGATTGGCTCAGCTCTTTTGTTGCTAATGTGTGATTGGCTGGCCCCACTCTCACTCCATCTGGTTCACTGCCAAATGTCAAGTGCACACGATTCACGATGCGCTCACTCATTTTCTTTCTTCCGTTTAGAATTCACAGCAAACAACCAATCAGAAAGCAGTAACTTATAAGTCTCTGTATATAATACATATATATCATTCTAGGTGTAATTTTATATAAATGAGGTCTATTGACCACACATTCCAAAAATAAGTGTAAAACTGTTGATAATGAGTTGAAGTGAAGTTTGACACAAGTTTGTGTGAACTAAAGAAATTTTATGCTACGTTTTTTAACAGTTTATTCATATTTAATAATGTATTAATATTTTATTAATGATTAAAATTAACATCAATGTTATTGTATTATTACTAATAATGATTAATAGTTATTCGTATAATATTAATAGTAACTAGTAAGGATTAAAAAAAAAATATTAACATTTTAAAAATAAATACTTTTAAAAAATATACTTTTACATTTTGCAACATTTTGAGAGGTTTAGGTAATATAGAGTGATTTAGAGTAATTTGGGGCAATTTGGAGTAGGTTTGTGCCAACATATGTGCCATTTGGGTACTTATAGGACACTTGGAGACGTCTGTCCCATTCTTTGATAAATCTTCCATAAAATTCTAAATGTTATAAATAGCTTTCTAAAAATTTTAGACATGTAGTTATTGCATCTGTATGAGCAGAATCACATTGATATCAACATTTATTATGAAGATATAACGGTTTATGTAAAAAAAAATATATAGGCACTTTTCTTTAAAAAAAACAAAACAAAACAAAGTTTTATTATCAATAAGAGGTTATTTACAATTACAAAAAGTGAAAGCCAATGGTTCCATTTTTGGAACACAAGTATGTACTTTCATATGAGCCATTGAAATCGAGTGTGCACTTTGTTTTTCAAATAATAGAATTGAAAATGGCATTATATGGCCACTGTAAAAAATCGTTAATAAATATTTTTAAGAAATGTATTATTTATTAATAATTCATAAAAAAATATGTACAGAATATTCTAGATGACACCCCCCATCACCCCCCCCCACCCCATGGGTGTTCCTTATTTCAATATATGAAAGGTGGCAACCCTAGCTCCAGAGTAACAATGTTCTGTTGATTAATCCTGAGTAGCTGTGGCTATTCTAGTTCTCTCTACAGCTCAGTGAACTGGTGATAGCAAATTGTACCAGCAAGTTTGAGAAAGCACAGGTTCAGTGATCAAGATGAGCAATTGCTATTAAGATCCTTGTTGATGAAGAGGTAATACTGAAGGTCATTGTTTCTCAAGTCTCAGGATCCACTGCCAGTTTCACTCAACGTTTTCAGCTGTTCTGTCCACATACTGTAGCACCTGATATGGTCTATTGCAAGCAAAAAGCTGATTGCAAGAACCAAGACGTAAAGTTAACATTCCTGTGTCCTCCTAGATGCTGGAAGAGGTTGTGAACATGTTTACCTCTAGAGAACTGTTTGTCTGCTGGGTGTCTTCATACTACAGGATTCTGCATATTATTGCAGTAATTAGTTCAAGTCAATGGACAAAACTCTGCTTGTCAATCAGAGGACAGAATAAATGGACAAAATGACGTATGATTTATTTACAAATATGATCAAATATTGCACTGAGATGCATGTATTAGGTCTGTAGTGATCAAAATGAAGAAATACGGTGCTGAGAGTAAAAGCATCCATCTGTAATCCAGAGCGATTTTGTAATTCCGCACTCCCATTTTCTTGTAATTGTGATTCCCATCCAGTATCTGCTTCTGGCTTCACTGCAATGAATCAAAATGGCACTGTATTGGTTTCATTTATAGCAGAACAGAGGATGAAGTCAGTATGAATCAGCAGAAGCACTAATGCTACCATAATGCACTACTCTCCACCTGCTGCCCATTTCCAGTTTATATGCTTGTTCTGCAGATGGCTTTCCTTACTCTATGTCTAACTACCGACTGTATGCACTTTAGACATTTCTCTCATACCATAGCTCCATTTTCTTTGTGCACAGTTAGAAACAACTACTGTATTTGTCTTCATCATCCTTTAAGCCTTCATCGGGTCAGTTTATGACAACAGAACCTGTTGGCTGGGTAGTTTTTCCCTTCAAATGTTAGACACATTATGCAGACATATGTAGTCATTTTATATGTTTGTCCATTAATGTTATCTAGATCGAATAAATAGCTGATTTAGCATTTAAGCTTAGCAATGTTCAGATGCTGCTAAATCACCAAAATGAGAGCCCAAAGCCTGGCTTACACTACAGCAAATTCCTAAAGCATGTTACAATATGAGACATCCCACACAGTGTTCTTGATTGTTGTTAGTCATAAAATTCCCCACACTGTTGTTAAAGAAACGCTCCACACTTTCAGATTATGCACACCTGACCAACATCTCCAAGCAGGACCGGTGCTCCGCATATGTGAACTATGCACTGTGCGTAGGGCCTCATTTGGGGAGGGGGGCAACACGTACAACTTCACTGCGCAAATAAGATAAGACCAAGAATAAGATTTAAGCAAAAATTATTTTGCCTGGCAAACAATGACCCCACCCACGATGGACTTTGTTCTAATGGTGGAGAGAGTTGCGTGACAGAGAATTACATGTGGAAGGGAGGCAGGATGGGGGCACACAAAGCATTTGTGCTTAGGGCATCCAGATGCCTAGCACCGGTACTGTCTCTGAGCCTTAAAGCCTTGCAGGAGTTCCTCACAAACTGCCACATCACGAGACCAGACAGTATTTTCTCACAACCTAGATGTAAACAAACATGGCAGATGACAGTGAATGCAAGGTGCATGTACTTTCTGCTCAGAAAACAAGTCATGAAAAAAAAGAGAACATTACAGAAGGGAGCTCCAGTGCAGACACGGAGAAATGGCAGCACTCATATACACTTTGATGCTCTCCAGGACGGTGCTTTAAATCTTAAATGGATGTGGATGAAATAACTACAGCACACATTATAAAGACACTCGTGCTGTTGCTACAGCTCCACAAGTCCACTTGTGATTTAACAACTTCTTCTGAACACACGGACATGTCCCCATTCAGCTCGGCTCTCATTGGTTTACAGTCTTTCAGGCGTGATATTAAACTGGCATTTTACACCAGAGAATCCAGGCCCACCTCACACTACAGGATACTGAGTTATAAATACTAAACATATTTTATGTTTATGGTTCACAATCAGGTTGGGAACAAATGCACTGGTAGAAGATAAAGCACAGAGAAGCAAAAATTTGATTATAGATGCTCTACACTACAAGACAATCTGAGAAGATCATCATTTATGATCACCCTGAAGTCAAAACACCATTTGAAATTGTCAGGAGAAGCAAACTGGCCTCAAATTTAGCCCACTTGTCATGTATTGTGAGTCAGGCTTAACTGATATGATCCTTGCCCTGGGCAACATGGTGGCTTGGTGGT
Source organism: Crenuchus spilurus (assembly GCA_036984385.1). NCBI lineage: Eukaryota > Metazoa > Chordata > Actinopteri > Characiformes > Crenuchidae > Crenuchus > Crenuchus spilurus. Next base: position 4,933 of record BRDA01004246.1, on the reverse strand, counting down.
TCGGATGCTCATCTCAGTGCTGAGATCTTGGGTTCACATCCTCATTTGGGTGGACTTTTCATGTTCTTCCTGTGTCTGCGTGGGTTTCCTCCCACCATCTTAAAACATGGAGGTCAGGTAAATTGGGTACTCTAAATTGTCTGCATTGGTGTGTCTGCACAATGATGGATTGATGTCCTGTCCTGGGCTTAGTTAGGATAATGTACTGCCCAGTTCTGTGCCCGAGGATGGGGAAGAGGACTAACCGCAACCCTGCTCAGGATTATGTGGATAAGATAACCAATGCATGAATGGATGCATCCTTGACCTGTCATGCCATGGAGCACCAGGATGTTCTTGGACCTCATTTTGAGAACTGTAACATTAGCTATCTAAATGGCTGAATCCTCAATGAGTTCACTATAATCGAAGTCCTTAAAAGTAAGTCTGTCCACTCAGAATCTTTGCAATGCTGCCATTCAGTTTTTTTCCCTCATGATGGTCCAAGGACCAGGTTCACAATAGCTTTCTGAAGAAAAAGAACTCCTCAGATATTCTCTTAAGAAGATCTTAATTGTTTTCTTAGACATACTACAGCTTACTAAGTGATGCCAGATATCTGGCATCCGAGGAGCAAAATGGAGGGAAAACATTCAAAAATGTTTAACAAAGAAATAGACTTGATGGTTATTGAAAATAAGACCTATGCGTTTTCCCTTTTAAAAGTTTAAAAGCCTTTCAACCAAAGGTCATCTTTTAATGTATGCTGTATACAACTTACAGCCTAATACAAGTGCAAGGCTATCATAAGGTTTAGAAAATATTTACAAACATATTTTCAAAAACACCAATCATTCTTAGAATTATTCAAAAAGAAAAAGTTACAAATAATAAGATCATTCTTAAGATGTTAAAGTACGTAAAAAAGTACTATCTTAGAGTACGAAAAGTATGATTTAAGAACCAGGGACATTCGTAGGAAGTTTTGATACCCAGGGCTCCCAGCGCCTGATACGGGAGAAGTCTGCATGCCTTCAAAGTAAGTTTGTTGTCTATGTGTGGGTGAGGGGGGGTTGGATGTGGAGCGGTTGTTGGTCGATTGATTCTGGGTTGGATATAAGACCTATAAGGCTATTGAGAAAAGACCCAATGCTATGGCGCCGTAGCCTGGGCCTAGAACATTTTCTTTCTTGAGACACTATTGTGAATCTGGGCCCAGACTCCTGTCTCTGTGAATGAAACAAAACTTTGGTGGTGATAACACTGAAATAACAGATGGTGACAATACAATGACTGACAAAGACTGTGAGACATGGGGGAACATTTAAGCCAAACATAATCACACACGGCATAGGGAGCCAGGGCTGTGAGATCACAAGACTCAAGTGGAGACGAGGGCGGAGACATGACGTAAACATAAGACAGAAGCAAGGCTGTGATGGCATCACATTATAGCATCTCTGCTACAAAGCCAACAAAAGTCACGTTGAAGCACAGGTCATGTATTCGCATGATGTCAAAACCTGTTGTACTCTGTTAAAAATCCCAGATGCAGGGCCCTGAGTGGCTCAGCAGGCTAAGACGCTGATACGATGACCAGAGAATCAGTCAACAGTCGGGGCCCAAGACAGCAAAAATTGGCAGTGCTCTCTCTGGGCGGGTAGATGGCGCTCTCACTCTCCCTATCACTCTCACATTGCAATGTCCGGTGGTTCAGGCATCTACTGATTGGTCCATTCAGAGCTGGGAATCCTGCGCTTTCCTCCGAGTGTGTTGGCTCCCCAGTGATGGTGTATCAGCGGTAGTTCAAAAAGAGGTGGTGGCTGTATCACATGCAGAGGAGGAGGCTTGTGCTTGTCTTCACCCTCCTAGAGTCAGCGACAGTGCAAAGTGATGGGGAGAGTCCTAATGGATGGGATGAGTTAACTGGCTACTACTACATTGGGAATGGGAGAAAATTGGCACAAAAAAAATCCCAGATGCCCTAAGCAGGGTTTTCTTATGACACGTTATCGTACTTCCAGTGCAAATTAATGTGTAGAATGTTGGGCTTGATTTGAGACACGCCACTAGACTACACCCCAGCTCTGCAAATGTTGTTGTTTTCCTGTTATATCTACTTATCAGCTCAAGCTCTCCATGAAGTTAAAATCTGTGTGCTAGAGCAGAAAGACTTAAAATGTGCAAGGCAGGTGTAAAACAAGAACAGGAATGAGAAGCTCTGTTCTGCACCAGCAGGCTACATCAAATGTTGCCCTGCTGTGATGATGGCTTTGCTGTCTCCATAACCACAGGTAGTAGGGGTGCTATGGCTACTAGAGAACCCCCATCTACACACGATTTGTGATGTTGTAAAGCTGTGAAATGTGATCAAGATCAATTCTGGTGTTTGTGTTCTGTAGCAGTACTTTCCCTATGCTTTACATTCCATTTTTGATTAAAATGGTAAGATTAATGGTGGTGTTACCATTTAATAACTTGTCACAAAATTGATCTGTTCTATCCATCCATCCATCATCTTACACTTATCTGTATCTGGGTCGTGGGAGTAACAACCCCTAGCAAAGTAATCTCTCCAGCATGTCCTGGGTCCCCGGGAACACCTTGCCAGGCATGCATCCTGGAGGCATCCTGACCAGGTGCCTGAACCACCTCAACTGGCTCCTCTTGACTTAGAGGATGCATTAAAAACAATTGCTCTTGGATTAAATAAAACCTCTGAGGCAAGGACCCTTCAGTATTTTACTCTTAGTAGGTTACCGCTACTTAGCCTGGTAGCTCTGTCTGCAGTAGCCAGCCAGGCTGGGCTACAGTCCTGTGGGGACTGACCGTGGGCGGACGGGCAGTGCAGACACAGCCTGTCCAGCAGAGTGGCACTCACACCGGATCTGCTTCTGGCACCATCAGGGCCTCTGGGTGACTCAGAGGCATACAGAGGCAATACAAGGCAATAAAATCAAGGTGTGTACAGAAATGTGCTGAAAATCCAGCCACTGTTCAGTTTGTTGTACTGAAGAAGTACTTTCTAGATTGTTTCCAGAGTGTTGATGCACAGTAATGTGTTTCTTATAGTAAATAATTAACAGATGCTATGTTTTGTTAAATATATGCAGATCCTTCTAACCCTTCACAGAAGCTGTAACAAAAATGTAGAGCAAACATGTCTAAAATCATATATTTTATAAATATGTCTTAAAATGTTCTATTTTTGTGCAGTCTTGCTACTTTAGGATCTGTCTAAGAAACATACCAACATTGTAGCTTAGTCTGCTAGCTTAGAAACTCTTTTTCAAGGCCCTTAAACAAGAAACTAAAAAATAATTCACCAAGGTCAACCGATTCCTGCTTTGAATCTTAACCAGAAAGAGAAAATATATGTAGCTAGTTTCTGTAAGACAAA
>BRDA01004245.1:52105-91123 GCA_036984385.1 Crenuchus spilurus | reverse complement strand
CTGCAGAGAGAGAGAGAGAGAGAGAGTATGTATATATATATATATTATATATATATATATATATATATGTATGAGAGAGAGAGAGAGAGAGAGACGTCGCTTCAATATTTTGAATGAGTTTATGACTCTTACTGAATGATGGTGATCACTGCATGATTATCATAATTTTCTAGAGACTACTAATTTGTGGGACTTTTCTACATGTATGTGATTAGGACTCACGTTCTTTCAGGAACCTGTCTTGGATTTCAACACTGTCCTCATTCGTGGACAACACCCGTTGTAAAAAGCGCTATAAAACTAAATTTTGATTGATTGATCTGAAAATCAATCACACACGTCTCTGTCAGTCATCTGAGATTGGTAATTTAAAGTCACTGTCTTACAGTTTATATAAATTTTTTAGGATATTCAGTTCTGAAATGCTTCATTTTTGGTCCTGGATTTTTTCATTTTTTGGTACTTGAAAAGTCATGGAAAGTCCTTGAATTTTAAATTGGTTGAAGTGTATGAACCCTGTTGATTGTTCAAACATCATAGTCAGATCAGGGTAATGACTTTAAGTTTAGGTAACTCTGTTCACTCAGCGGCCATCTTTGCAACACTGCCAGGCAGTTACAGGTGCATCTTTAAAAAATTAGAATATCATCAAGAAGTTCATTTATTTCAGTAATTCAATTCAAAAAGTGAAACTCGTGTATAGATTCATTACACACAGAGTGTCTATTTCAAGCATGTATTTCTTTTAATGTTGATGATTATGGCCGACTGCCAATAAAAACCCAAAAGTCAGTATCTCAAAAAATGTGAATATTATATAAGACCAATTAAAAAATATATTTTAATACATAAATGTTGTTCTACTGAAAAGTTTGTATAGTATATACACTCAATACTTGTTCGAGGCTCCTTTTGCATGAATTACTGCATCAGTGCTGCGTGGCATGGAGATGATCAGCCTGTGGCACTGTTGAGGTGGTATGGAAGCCCAGGTTGCTTTGATAGCGGCTTCAGCTCGTCTGGATTGTTGGGTCCGGGGTCTCATCTTCCTCTTAACAATAGCTCATAGATGCTCTGTGGGCTTTAGGTCAGGTGAGTTTACTGCCCAGCACAGTGATACTGTGGTTATTAAACCAGATGTTGGTACTTTTGGCAGTGTGGGCAGTGCCAAGTCTTGCTGGATAAATTAAATCCGCATCTCTATAAAGCTTATCAGCAGATGGAAGCATGAAGTGCTCTAAATGTCCTGGTAGATGACTGCACTGACTTTGGACTTGATATAACACAGTGGACCAACACCAGCAGATGACTTGGCTCCCCAAACCATCACTGATTGTGGAAACTTCACACTAGACCTCAGTCAGCTTGGATTATGTCTCTCCACTCTTCCTGTCATCTGCTAGTGTTGGTACACTGTGTTATATCAAGTCCAAAGTCAGCGCAGCATCTACCAGGTAATCATGAACCTGTTGTCACCATGTCTAATGTCAGGTGTAGGCTAAAGGGGTATAAACCACCAGTGGAACTGTTATCTGGAATGATGGTGCTCCATCCAGTACTTTTGAGATGAGTTGGTGGTGGTAATCATCCAACATCTTGGCCTCACTGATTCTCTTGTGGCTGAATGCAATCAAATCCTCACAGCAATGTTCCAAAATCTAGTAGAAAGCATTCTCTGGACATTACAAACAGTTACTACAACAACTGCATGATAAACTATTTTTTATAAAATTGATTTCAGAAGAAATGGTGAAAGAGCATCAAGTTCAAAATCTTCCCTGTCTGTCTCTGTCTGTCTGTCTGTCTCCATCTATCTATCTCTCTACATACGCCTGTCTCTGTCTATTTACATTTGTGTTGTAAAATGTCTTTGGTAGCATATTTTACTGTAATATTTAATGTCTTTGTCCTCTGCGCAGTTCTTCTGTTTATCATTTTACACTTATAAATAGCAGATAATGAAGCAGAGTTAATTATGATAAATGTGTTGTAAGCATTTGTTTTTTCTGTCCTGATATTCTCTCTATTGTTCAGACCAATTTAAACTCAACATATTTAATACAAACACAACACTGAAAGCAAACAGTGTAGAAGATCTGAAAGCGACGCAGTTCAGATGATCTGGAGGGATGATATAGTGAGTGAGTGAGGCTGACACTGCAGCATTGACGATCACTATCCCTTCAGAGACCTCCCTTTGATCTCTAATCAGAGAAACCATTCTCAGAATAGCACATCTGCAGTGTTCAAGCCTGAGATCATCTTCCTCTCCTTCCTCCTCCTCCTCCTCCTCCTTCTGTTCCTCTGTGCTCTGAGGCAGCACTGCAACTCGAGCTTCATTCCGCAAATAGGATGTCTTTATGAAGCTGGCGAATTTGGACAAGCAGTGGCAGTGGTGTTCCGGCGTTGGGCTGGGAGGGATAAATTAGACATGGAGCGGTCCCTGTCCCCCCACAAAGCCTTTGATGTACTGTGGACAGCTTTCCACACAGTCTGAGCCAAGATATTATACTTAATGAGACAGAAATAGAGAGAATTCAGACTTCAGTTGTGCCCAAGAATTCTCCATCACAGGGAAAAAAGTATTTACAGTGTTATTGTCAGTAGATTCTAATAATTCACGTTCATCATTGTAACTGCTTAATCCAGTTAAACCTTTCCTTTGGGCACTGGACAGAGCAGTACACTATTTATGCCAGGGCAGTTTAGCATACCCAATTCACCTGACCTCCATGTTTTTGGACTGTTGGAGGAAACCGGAGACCCGGGAGGAAAGCCACAAGAACTCTGGAACAACATGGATACTTCACCCACAAGGGGGATCAAACCCAAGACCTCAGCATTGATGGAAGAACTATTACCCCATGGAGGTCTGGATTTGGAATCATACTCAAAAAAATCATGCCCTCCTACCTGCCCCCCCAATGAGCAACTTCTGTGGGTTGTAGACATCGCCTCATGCTACCTCTATGGTGAGAGAACTGACAGAATGCAAAAGTGACCAAAACATCAGCCAGAAAGGATGAAAACAGAGAAAAGGTCTGTGGTCACCACCTGCAGAACCACTCCTGTATAGGGGTTGTCTTGCTAATTGCCTCTCCTTTCTACCTGTTGTCTGTTCCATTTGCACAACAGCAGGTAAAATTGATTCACAATCAGTGTTGCTTCCTAACTGGACAGGTTGGTTTCACAGAAGTGTTGTTGGCTTGGAGTTACATTGTGTTGTTTAAGAGTTCCCTTTATTTTTTTGAGCAGTGTAAATAAGTCCTTGTGCTTAAACTTGGAGTAGCTGACTTTGTAATTATCAAGGGAAAGTTTTTTTTCCTTAACTCAATATATTGGAAAATCCCACCCCCTACGTTCAGCCATTCTTCTAAAGCCACTCCCTAAGATGCATGAACATGCAGGGCTTGACTACTCGCACAGAAAGCATTTACAACACCTACCTCCTGTTTCATTAACATGTAAGAAAATGCCTAACATAATGCAGACATCAGTTATTTACACACAGATTACATACGAGCTAAACACAGACAGCTAGCTAGCTTACAGCTGTAAAAAAGCACTGTAGCGACAATGCCTACGTAATTCAAGAAATTAACACAAAACACATCAGATACTAGACCTGTCTAGTAACCTTTGCAAGCATTGTAACTGTTTGTGTGTGTGTGTGTGTGTGTGTGTGTGTGTGTGTGTGTGTGTGTGTGTGTGTGTGTGTGTGTGTGTGTGTGTGTGTGTCCCCTTATATTTCTCCCTGGTGGGGACTGAAAGTCCTCATGATAAGAATATCAGATCTGTAAAAAATAGGGACATTTTGCTGGTCCTCACAGGAAATGTGACACTTTTGACAAATCTTTTTTGGGAAAAAGTAAATAGCAGAATTACTGAACTTTGGTCGCTAAGGTTAAGTTTAGGTTCATTTTTACTCAGTATTGCACAAGTGAATGGAATGTCCTCACTAGTATAGTATTACCAAAGTGTGTTTGTGTGTATGTACCGGGTTTATGCAACGTTGAGGGGACCAAAACCTGTTTAAACACTCAGGTTGTGGGGACCTTTCTTCCATGCAGGGACTACAAAGCTGCTTCCTTTTTATGTCCTGCTTTCTCTTTTTATGTCCTCAGAGCATTAGATTGGCTGATTATCAGACTGTAACGAGTATTTCAAGAAATAAAACAATCTGTAGGACAAATCACCTTTTTTCTATTTAATCAATAAAGTCCGCTTTACTGCAAGTATAACTATTTTTACAGCAGCCTAAATAAAAAGCGGGATATCTTAGATTTGTAGCTTTCCTCTGGGGCTGATTACATCACCGTTTCTGTCTAGTACTTAAAAATAATGGGCCTCATTCGCCAACCATTCTTTAGAAGAAATTCCTTCTTACAACCCATTTATGCAGCTTCAGTGTTTTCTTATTTGGGATTTGTTCTTCAAAAGCAGACTCTACACCCACTCAACAGCACACTTATGCCTCGGAGTGCTGACATGTTTGTGCAAAAACAATTGGTTAATGAGTTTTCTTCAGTTCTCCAGCGGTGTCATATTACATGATTTAAATTACCGGAATATTAAAGAACAAATGTTAGAAAAAACTTCAGAAGATATTGGAGAATGAGGGCCATTCTCACATAAGTACTTCATTTAGCAACCTCTGATTTACACAATCCAGGACTGGTAGCTTTATTCAAGGCACAGGGAAGACCTCTGACTCACTTAAGAATCATCGTTCTACTGATAGCTTTTAGATAACCTTGAGATATGATGCATGAGAGTTAAGAAATTCTATATTGTGTTTTATGATAAGTCATAGCATCTGTACAACATCAGACACAGCTCCACTGAAGCTAAGCAAGGACAAGAGCCAACACTTGGGATTATATAATATAATTACAAATGTGTAAGATAATGATCAAATATATTCATTTTCATGAGCTCCCCAGACATGTTTAAGGTGGTAGTAAAGGCCTCTGCATACTTTTTGTGGAGGCGACGTTTGTGTGGCAAATCACGAATAATCAGGAAACATCCCGGACTCATTGACTATTAGTACAAAGGAGATGTGGCAAATGGCAGTGTTACTGTGTAATTTATAAAGGCAGTGTCACAATTACCAGAAGAAATGAGAAGTGTTACAAACATCCATGTGGCTAGCATTATTAATTTTAGCCATTTTCATGATTGTTTCATTTTTTTAGTTAAATATTAATAATGTATTTCTATACATATTCACACATTATTGTCTTGTGTAATTTTTCTAACGTTTGTTTTATGTACAATTATAAAAGTAATTAATTAAACTCATTTTATTAAACCTAATAATGTGAAACCAACTTAAATACAGACATATATTCCACACATACTACAAGGCTTATTTTGGGACATAGGGAAGTTATTTATAATGATTTTAATAAAAAAAAACTACTTCTATTATATAAATCTATATAGTGAGGTAATTTTTTTCCTTATAATAAAAAAGTATCAAATAAATTTCTCATATGATTGAACCTAATGATGTCAGTTCAACTTGGTAATATATACATGTATTCCAGTCATACTGTAAGGCTTAAATTGGGACATAGTGAAGTCATTTGTTTATAATGATTTTAACACTAGACTGTAATTGTACCTAGAGCCTTTTCTTTTGCGGGGGGGGGGGGGGTGCCCAAAGTTTTTCATACCACTGTAATAAGGTTATAAACAACTGTGGGGTGTGATAGGATTCATAGGTTGAGAAGATGTACAGTGCAGTGAATGTATTGGGCTGTTGGCCACAGTTCTGAGAAATTTCCTGTAAACTGGGATTTTTGCTGCTGCTGGTAGACTTTTATGACTGTACACTTCAGTACACCTGCAAATTCAGCTACTTCCTTCACACTCTGGCCTTTGGCACCAAATGCAATCACTCCTTTTTGAGTCACATCTACTTTATGAACCATTTTCCACACATTGAATGAGTCATTCACAGCATTGTACCACCTCTTCTCAATCTATGAATCCCATCACACACCCAACAGGTATTTACAGCCTGGTCATCCTCCTGCAGTGCCACATGCAGGAGCCTCAAGTTACTACCACCTTAAACCTTAAATGTTGCCTGTGAGCTTATATTCCCTGCAGTTCCTTATATATCCACCTCCCTTCCCCTTCCAACCCCAGTGTTGAGCCCAAGTTGGGGCCTAATGATGCATATCAAGATATTGTAGTTAAGCCATATTGACTCTAGCAACCCCACCTGTGGGTGCTTTGTCTTTATGTTAATTTTGAGATTATCTATGTAATGCACACTTTCACAGGCCACTGTGTCTACATTATTCATAAAGCTTTTGAGAAAATGTCTTCCTCTCCAGAGCCCATTAATTATACATTTAGATACCGTGCTCTCATTTACATGTAATATGACCAAGCACCTCCTTTTTACAGTCAGTATCTTAACATTTCATCTGAATGAATACTTGGTTGATGGTTGATTGTGACTAATGTGCGGTCGTGTGTGTTGATGTATAGTATCAATATTACCCTATCTATCATTAATATTGTTCATATCTGTCTAAGCCATATGAATCCAATTACATAAACATCATTGTTATTCTGTTTGACTGTTCAATCTGTCATTTCATACCCTAATACACAATGAAATTGGAGTCAGAGTCAGAATCATTTCTGCTGTGTAGCGTCGTATAATTTATTTCACCTAGTTTCAGCTGTGCGCAGAAGCTCCTCACATTTCTGGAGGTTAGGAAAGGAATACATTTAACTGCTCACTGCGTTCGCAAACAAATTCTGTTGTTTGAGACAAATGTGCCTGAAATTAAATTTGCAATTAGATATTTGTGGACGTTTTAGCCCTGTGTTAATCTTCATTAGGCCTGGAAGTCTTCTCTGCCATTGATAATGACACACTGAAAGTTTCACAGCATAATATCTTATTAGATATTGACACCTCTGTTATGAATGTATTCATCACTAAACTAATAACTACTGCAGTGACTGATGTACTGCAAATTTCAGTGTTTATCACCACATGTTTAAGCTGGAGAATATTTATGAGTGCAGAAAGTAGTGACTTTTGCAGTCATGCATATAGATTAAGTTTGGCCTAAATTCTAGTTGCTAACATTCCATATTTTCACTTCTGTTTTTGAGTTCTTTTCTATTCTGCAATTTAAAACTCTTCTGTACTGTATTGTACATAAGGCTACATAAGAGATATTAGTCCTTAAACAACCTCAATAAGCATAATTAAAGAATATAATAGGATATAGTAGTGCATAAACAACCTCAATAGACAATAATAATCACAAAAAACGACACATTAGTCCATAAATAACTCACTAAACACTATTAATCAGTAGAATAGGAGATATTAGTCCATAAACAACCTCAATAAAATTATTAATCACTAGAATAGGAGATATTGGTTCATAAACAACTTCAATACACACTAATGATCACTAAAAATGACACATTATTCCATAAACAATCTCAATAAACACTACTAATTACTAGAATATGAGATGTTATTCCATAAACAACCTCAATAAACATTATTAATCACTAGAATAGGAGATATTAGTCAATAAACAACCTCAATAGACACTATTAATCACTAGAATAAGATAGAATGGCATTAGTAAAATAGTGCCCTGTGATTACTTAAACATGTGTTGAACGTCTGGTGGAGAGTAAACGGCTGTTCTCAAGCTAAAAGCTCACTGCAAAGAACTTGCAGGAGACACAAAATCTGTGATGTGGTGACACTGTCCTACCTCACCCTTCTACCTTAGAAGATCTGAGTATCTGGAGCAACATCATTTGTGAATTTTTGACGTGATCTCTAAATGGCTCGAATTTGTTTTTTCTTATAATGGTTTTTGACCATTTTTTCTATTGGCCTTTGTATATTGTCTGAACCTGCTGTTGTTGGACAGATCTGCTTCTCCTATGTCATTAGTAAACAGAGGAGGTATGTATGGATGAATACCAAAACTTGCTAAGGCTTTTGACCTTTCAGACTGCCAATCAAACATGTTGGTACTCCCTCACACTGTGCACAATTAAGTGTGATTTGGAAGAAGCCTCCTCATTACAGAACATCTGGAGAGAAACTAGACAGCAGTTCACTGAATGTGAAAGCTGTTTTCCATTCATTCAGACAATGTCTGTTCAGAAAGCTTGACACCTACAGTAGTCTCATCAGAGAGGGAGAGAAGGAGAGAAAAGGAGAGAAACAGAGGAAAAGAGAAAGAGTTGGAATGAGGTGTGATGAGAGGAGATAGAGAGTGAGAGAGTTGAAGAAATTGCTTCAGAGTCAATTATATCCACGAGAGCAGTGCTTCTCTATCTCTCTTCAGGTAAAGTCACTGATGTGTCAGAGCTGAATCTTATTACATGCTGGAAGAACACTCAAAACAATGTTGAGAGGAGGAGGATACTACACTGATTGGACAGAAAGTCAACAGCAGTTTGTTGTGGCTAGCAGTATGCTAACAACTGCCAAAACTTTGCAATGGAAAGATGTTTGTTTCCAAAGTAAAACTTTAAATATTTCTAGTTTAAGCTTTAGTGTAGACAGTGACGCAAGCTTTGGCATTTTATCTGTTTACTAAAGCAAATTAAAGATAGTTATATAATCAATATGCACTTAAAGTGCAAACTCTCCGCTTTAATTTGAGGGTATTCACGTCCTGATTGGAGGAAAGGTTTATGAATTACAGCTCTTTAATATTTAGCTGCCTTTTTCTAAGTGACCAAAGGTAATTGGACAATTATCTCAAAAGCTATTTCATGGGGTGCATGGGCTATTCCCTCATTAACCAATCATCAGTTAAGCAGATAAAAGGTCTGGAGTTGATTCCAGATGTGGCATTTGCATTTGGAAGCTGTTGCATTGAACCCACAAGATGAGCTCTCAATGGAAGTCAAACAGACCATCATTAGGATGAAAAGAGAAGAATTCCACCACAGAGATAGCAGAAATGTTAGGAGCAGCCAAATCAACAGTTTGGTATATTCTGGGCAGAAAAAAAGTGTACTGGTGAGCTCAGGAACTCAAAAAAGCCTGGATGTCCATGGAAGACAATATTGTCCTTTCCATGGTGAAAAACACCCCCCTCACAACCATTGTTAATTTCATTATTAGTAATTATGATGAAAAATATTTGTTGACAACCATTTTTTCACAACAAAAAGGAGATGAGAACTAAATAAAAAATGAATATTTTAAAATGAAAACTATGACTAAAAGTATTAGACTTTTTGTTAATGAATAAAAACGCAACGAAAATGTCTCAGAAGGACAAAAACAATGTATTTGTCCAGTAATCCGCTTTTTTTAATATAAACCGGCCACACCACATCCTTGCGTCTGACTTTCTCAAAGCACATTAAGCTGCCCTGCACACTGGTGAAGTTTAACAACACAACGTGCTGACGTCACTCCCGTAGCTTGGACAGAAAAGAAGAAGCAATTTATGGAGTAATTTCACTTTTGCTGCCACAGAAAACAATACGGAGTGCAAAGTTTGTGGACTGAAAATAACTGGGGAAAAACACAACGAACCTCAAGAGGCACTCAGTTCTCACCACCACTAGCTTTCCAAAAAAGTAAGCTAACGTAGCCAATGTAGCTAGCTAGCTAGATACTAGATGTTAACTAGCTAGCTAACGGTGATAAATATGTATATCATTTGATATGTTTCATGTTTCATTTTTTTTTTATTTTTCAATGTCTAAAGGGGATATCTGCATTCTGTTGTTATCTTAGGCGTTTAGGTTAAATATATCACAAACACGTCAACCTGGAGCTGTGAGACACACATGCAACCTTCGTTGCATATAAAAATATTTCTAATTTAAAATAGTATAACTAAAAATACAACAAAAATTAGATTAAATATTTAAACATTTAATTGTCTAAAACTAGACTAAAACTATCAATAACTAAATGACTAAAATGTGACTAAAACTAATATACATTTTAGTCAGAAGACTAAAACTAAATCGAAATCACCTGTCAAAATTAATACTGCTCACAGCATCCACCCAAGTGAAAAACACTGTCCAGGAAGTAGGTGTATCAGTATCCAAGTGTACCATAAAGAGAAGACTTCATGAGAGCAAATACAGAGGGTTCATCACAATGTCCAAACCATTAATCAGCCGCAAAAATAGAAAGGCCAGATTGGACATCTAAAGAAGCCGGCCCAGTTCTGGAACACATTCTTTGAACAGGTGAAACTGAGATCGACCTGTACCACAATGATGAGAAGAAGAAAGTGTGGAGAAAGCTTGGAATGACTCATGATCCAAAACACACCACATCATCTGTAAAACATGGTTGGGCAGTGTGATGGCATGCATGGCTTCCATTTGCAGTGGGTCATTAGTGTTTATTGATGATGTGACAAAACACAGAAGCAACCAGATGAATTCTGAAGTGTACAGGGACACAGCCCTTCAAAGTACAGATAGACAATGACCCAAAACATACTGTGAAAACGACCCAGGAGTTCTTTAAGGCAAAGGAGTTGAATATTCTGCAGTGGCAGAGTCACTTGGGGCAGCCTAGCCTGGTGGTTAGGGATCCTTCTTGTTACTGGAAGGTTGTCGGTTCAATCCCCTGGCAGGTCATGACTGAAGTGCCCTTGAGGAAGGCACCTAACTCCCAACTCTTCCCCGGGCGCCATGGATAGGACTGCCCACCGCTTTGGGCATGTTCTCAAAGCCTATGTGATGTCAAATTCCACTGTGGGCATTCTAATCACCAGATCTCAACCCAAATGGACATGCATTTCATTTCCTTAAGGCAGAAAGACCCCCAAACAAACTGCAGCAAAGCTGCAGTAAAGGCCTTACAAAGCATCACAAAGGAGGGAACCCAGTATTTTGTGATGTCCATGGGTTCCAGACACCAGTCAGTCATTGCCTGTAAAGGATTCTCAACAAAATATTAAAAATGAACATTTTATTTATGGAAATGGTAATTTGTCCAATGACGTGAGCCCCTGAAATGAGGATGCAATGTAGAAAAATGGTTGCAATTCCTAAACGTTTCATAGGAATTATAATTAAATTAGAATTGTTGAACTAGAATTAAATCTGGACGTCTACACTTCAGTTGCATCTCAGTTGTTTCATTTCAGATCCAATGTGGTGACATGCAGAGCCCAAATCATGAACTTGGCGTCACTGTCCAAATATTTCTGGGCCTTACTGTACCTTGTTTTTCCATTTACGGGACATTTTGTCAGAAACTCCTACCATACAGGTGTGTTTTGTAGGTCTGATTACTGACTGTAGCCCATCTGTTACTGCACAATTTATCAGCTCCTCTACCCTGTCAGTCTTTGGAAAGGGGACCACAGTTGAGCAGATATTCAAGTGGTGGATCAGTCTCAGCACAGCGCTAGGATTACTGTGGGGTTTCACTGATAAGTGTTATCTACTCAGTCTCGTTAGTAGGGGTCCTAAAGTGTGCCTATTGATGGATGGCTGACTAACTGTACAGTGATACTTGCAGTGCAGTCAGTAACTGTACCCTGAAAATTTCTGTGATCAGGTTTGGAGATTACTGAGGTCTTTTGAGAAGAAATATCTGAGGTCTAATTTGATAAGTTCTGATGCTAGGATGAGGTGGATAAGTTCTTTCTAATAAACCATCACATATTGTGCCCCAAGTCACGATTCCCCTCCACCTGTTCAGACCAAAACAATCATTTGCTGTGTTTGTGTTCTCAGACGTAAGGTGGGTGGTGTGAAGATTTCAGTCATCATGATGTGGGTCATTGCTTTGTCCCTCATGGTGTTTGAGCTGCAGCGTCGAGATGGCAAATGACTATGTAGAGATCTCTGCTCAGAGTAAATACAGTAAATAAATCTGTCCATAACCTCTACTGCTACAGCAGCCATGCACATTTATAATAGCCTATTTTTCAATAAATAATTTTACATCATCTGAGTTTTTTTCCCCCAAAACTGTAATGGATTGAAACATGACTTAATATTTTTTCTATTGAATTTGTATACATCTTTGTATACATCTGCATAATGTTTGCAAAAGGTTTGAAGGGCTAGGATAAATTACTGAGATATGAAGGATAACCTCTGGTTGGTTTTACACCTAAATCTCAAACAGTATCAACACTAAAAAAGACTTGATATATATATGCCACTTTACATGTAATGAGTATAAAATGACAGTTTAAAATTCTTAATTAAATTAAACACAAATTTTTCATAAAATTCTATTTTTAGATGTTCACTAGTAGATACACTCTGCATTTAGTCATTGGCCAGTTCAACAAAGTAGAAATTGCTTTTCTTTGCATCAGAACTTTCCATAGTTGTTCTTTAATGTTCAGTATGAATGTATTATCTGTCTTTTGCTCATGCCAAGGTTGAAACAAACAGAACTGTGCAACATATGGATGCAGATAACCAACCACAAAATCCTCTACTGAATGGATCAAAAACAATCAAGCCAGGAAACAAGGGAGATGGGTTATTTTGGTTTGAGAAGCACTTCAGTGCACTTAAGCAGTGTTCATGACTCAGTTAGAACTGGGACATTTATGAATTCTGAGTAGAAATGATCAACTTAAACAGCCCTCACTCTCATTTTCTTCTCAGAACAGAGCATCATAAGAATTCCAACTCAGTAGTCCTGTAATGTGACTTCAACAGCATACAGCTCCTGTAAGTAAGAACAAGAAAGAGGGCCATCATGTTTTATGCTTTTTAAAAAGACTTTAAAGTCTTTACCAGTTTAATCACAGTGGTATGCGGTAGTATGTTTCTGATTAGATGCTGGTAAGAGCAGTTAGAGGGCTTTTGATAAAAAAAAAAAAATCCAAACAAGCATCTCCTGTAAGAAGGAAAAACCAAAAAAGAATCTCCTTTACATCTCAGTGGTTTCTCCTAGATGACTGTAGGATCAAGTTGACATAATGGAGACTACTTCTTCTGCTGAAATACCTCTCCTGAGGGAAAAGACTCCTGTAATTTCTATCAAAATGTATTTTTATAGCTCTTTTTACAACTGATGTCATAAAGCAGCTTTACATATTTAGTATTTGAATCAAAGTTCAATGCGAGCAAGCCAAAGGCGACAGTGGCAAGGAAAAACTCCCACGAGGCTGGAG
Source organism: Crenuchus spilurus (assembly GCA_036984385.1). Classification (NCBI taxonomy): domain Eukaryota; kingdom Metazoa; phylum Chordata; class Actinopteri; order Characiformes; family Crenuchidae; genus Crenuchus; species Crenuchus spilurus. The sequence goes on along the minus strand of BRDA01004245.1, from coordinate 77,981 downwards.
GAAGATCTTTGGAGGAACCAAGGCTCACAAAGGGGATCCATCCTCTTCTGATCAAACCACTGATAGAAATCAGTAGAAATTTAATCAGATATCTTATAAAGGAGGAGAATGGTGAGTGGTTAGAATATGAATGGGAAAAGCTCATAACTCTCATATTCTGAAATTGAATTTGACCTTCAGCTTTGAGTATTTCAGAACTCCTCATTCAAAGAGACTGTCATTGTAAAACGGCCACTGATTGAACAGACTGTCCAACAAGGACTTTGGTTTAGTATAGATCTCGGCAAAGCCTCACACTGTGCTTTAAATTGGCAATATAATGGTTCTTCTACTAAAGACAGGAATTTGAGTGTGAACTCAATCGTTTCTTATCCAAGACTAAGAACCTCAATTTTGATGGGAGAGAGAGATGAAACAAGATGAGAGGGCCCAAGCTGTATCCTATTTGTGTCATTATTTCTCCTTATAGGTTTTTTTTTGGAGAATCTGCATTACGTTTAGTGGACCATCCTCTGGTCTGTGGTCTTTTTTTTTGTTAGCCAATTGAGTTTTCTTGAACACTGAAGTGATGAACAGTGTTCCATTTTCTAGTTGTCATGAACACAGCATCCTGTTTCAGCAGGCTTTGTGCACAAAAACCTAACTTCACAGCCAAGCTAGCAGCTTAAAAGGATTGCATGACTTCACTTAAAGTGCATGTGACACATTCATCTGAGCATTGTAAGCCACTAGTTGATTGCTCCTTTGCGAAGGAAATCGAGTAAATAAAGTATGTAAATGCACACCTGCCTCCAGTGAGACTGGATGCTATAATGAGGAATCTCTCCACTCTCACAGTTACACCATCCTAAGCCTTTAGCACTGAAGGTTTATACATTATTCAGAAACATATAAAACACCACATGTTCTTTTTGTAAAAGTATTCATTGTTTTTTTTATTCATTTTCATTTTAAGGCAATCCATTACAAATTTCACAAAAACCACTGGAATGACGACAGCGTTGCTTGACGTTCGGTTTTGGAGAAGAACTGCTCACCATGCATAACAACTGAGATCTAGAGAGGTGAAGAAGAGAAAGGAGCACAGCAAAAGGAAAACAAAGCCAAAAGTAAGAGTTGCATCATCATGCTGAAGATTTCCACCAGTTGCTTGCTGAGCCTGCACTGTAGGGCTGCACAGGAGGAGAAGAGTGGTTAAAAAAAAAAACCTGTCAGACGCTTTGGCACCAACATGCATGTCTTGTAGAGCAAGCATTGGCACTTTTGGGGTGGCACCTTGTTGCAGGAAAGAAACGATCCAGGTAAAAATCTGTCACTACATGCTTCTGTGGGTGGATTAGTTTTCTGTTCTTCTTTAAACTCCACTGGTAGAAGTTGTGCTCTTTGTGCCACATGGCTGTGATTTCAGCATTTCCCAGTGAAGATGAAAAGATTGGCTCCTTGCCTTTACCTTTAAAGGCCTTTAGTGTGTGAATTGAATCCAGCAATGATTCCTTGGCAGAGATATAGGCCAAATTTGCAAGGACATTTGCAAAAATGCACTTCTTGCCAATGATTTCAATGTTAATAAATGTGTAGATGGACAATAGGCACTTAATAATTAGCAAAGCACACAAAAATCCTTCACTTTCAAATGAAAATTTGAACTTGGCTTACTTTGAACAATGCCTATCAGCCAACAGATGATGGTGTTGGGTGAAACTTTAGTCAGTAAAAATCTGCCCACAAATAAGACACACAAATTCATTTTGATTGCATATTGAAAGGCAATAGAGATGCACCTTATATTGGCTGAATAATTTACACTAATGAAGTTTTTAATGACCGTTAATTTTTTACTCTGGTAAAGTTAGTTTAATATCGGACATTCGTTTGACATTAAAAATTATGCTCTATAGATACAGTTTAGTGGTTAAATGGAAGAAAAACTACAAGCACAAATTTTAGTAAACTACACTTATGATGAAGAAAGAACACAGCCGCTTATCTTTGTGTTTGTGCTCCATTAGGTAAGGTATCACAATTACCAGAAGTGTTTGTCCCTGTAGCCAATGACACTCACATTGAACACACAAAACATCTGTCATTCATTTTAGCCATTTTCATCATTTTGTGTCTTTTTAAAAAAATTATATATTAGTAATAATGTAACATACATGCATCTTCATACAGATAATATTGTCTTTTTGGGGCAGCCATGGCCTAGTCGTAAGGATCTGGTCTGGGGTTTGATCCCCAGACAGGACATGACTGAAGTGCCCTTGAGCAAGGCACCTAACCCCCTAACTGCTCCCCGGGTGCCGGTGGATAAGGGCTGCCCACCGCTTCAGGCACAAATTCTTACAGCCTAGTGCATGGATGTCAAACTCCAGTCCTGGAGGACCGGATTCCTGCAGAGTTTGGTGATTTCTCTGCTCTGGCACTACAATTAAACCTGCTCATTACCTGCTGAGCTGAATCAGGTGTGTTTGATCAGGAAGATCACCAAACTCTACAGGAATCCTGCCCTCCAGGACTGGAGTTCGACACCCCTGGCCTAGTGTGTTCACGTGTGTGTGTGTGTTTCACTGCACGAATGGGTTAAATGCAGAGGTCAAATTCTGTTGTGTGAAAATCCCATTGGCAAATTGGTTAATTTTAATCTTGTTTTATTACAAATATAAAATAATAATCAATTAAATTTGTTATTAAACCTAATGATGTCAGACCAGCTTATTAAAATAGACATTCATTAATTCCTGGCTAACAACTAAAGACTTATTTTGGGAAATAATTTAGTTAATAATTTCATAATGACTTATAAATATAAAAAAACTGTTTTGTATTCAGCCAAATGTTTTATTTTGTTCAGTTTCAGCCAAAATTTTGATTTTGGTGCATCCCGAGCAGGCATAAATGTAGGTTGAGATCAGCTTTAAACCCTACATTTGGGAATCTTGGGTGTCATTTGAATCAGTTCATTCAAATATGAATGCTCACAAATGAAAAAGGATGGCAGTTCATATTTACAGAAGGAAGAGCACAATCACCTCAGACTATCTCCTGCTATCTACTATCTGCTTTTATATACATTGGTGTCAATTGTCCATCAACATATTTTACTGAAATCAATGGCAAGAAGTGCATTTTGATCAATACCAATATGTCATTGTGAAAGCGGCCTTATAGTGTTCATTGCTTTACTGGCCACCTGAAGCAGTGCAATTCAGCATGTCAAAATATACAATAAGAGCCAATGAGAACTTATCTGAAACTCATCATAATTAAATCTAAACCTAATATTACCATACAATTAATACATTAATAAACACTTTTAAAAAAGATAATAACAGGGCAAGGAATGAAACCAGTCCAACAGATGCACTGACATGAATGGAACGGACAGCAGAAAGGACATTCATTTCATACATTTCTCTGGTAAAGGTTTTTTCAAAAATAATGTACATGACCACTTGTAAACAACTGGCCAAGCAAGTCAAAATAACATACAAAGTCATTGTGACTGAACTGTTAATTGTGCTTCTAAACTGCTGAAAGAAAACCTATTCTATAGAATAAACCTACAACTTTGGGCAAATACACTTTCTGAGGTTTACCAGGTCATTTTTAACATGCATATATCCTTATTAAACATTCATGACATCAATTATTGCCACCCATGTATAGCAGAAATAATGAATACAAATCATTACAAGGGACAGTAAGTCAGCCATAAGGCCACAGGTCACTCTACCAAATAGACATTTGATTTAATGGACTAATAGCAATCCATGGAGTCAAAGGTCTACATTGAACTACATGAAATCATTATCACATCATTGAAAAATACAATGCAGGTTATACAATTATAATAAATGGTCACTAACAACTTTTCGCTCATAATTCAGTTTTTCTATTTTCTGTAATCATTTTTGATAGACTTTCTGATAAACAAGCCCCTGTTCTCTCAGCCTACTTAATCGCAGCAGATCTTGAATATTAGAAAAACGGGCACTCACATTATAAAATGCTGAAAAGTTGGGGCAAAATTGGAGTAAGCGGATATGCATGAAAGGAACAAAGCCCTGCTGTTTATCAGAAGTTGTGCTTATCTGCACAATGAGTCTTCGAGTAAGCACCTACTGCTTAAAACACCACATATTCTCTCTCTCTCTCTCAACATTTCCCTCCTTTGATCTGTCACTAACTGTGAAATATGCTGATGTTCCATATCAGTGAGTGCTACCGTTCTGCTTGCTCTCTTCTTCACGGGTCCATGTGCGTCCATCAGAGTTCCAAATTACACCTGCTCTGAAGAGTACAGGAAGAAAACGAGAAAAAAAGTCCCAAAACTTTGCATTTGTAAGAATATGGTTTATCTGAACTGTGGATCCGTCTGCTGGAAAACGTGTTTGGCTTATGCTGTGCACTGGGAAGGACAAAAATCCTTGAAATGGACTTGATTTTGTATAACTGATTCCACATTAAATCATATACCAAATATTGTCTTTCATTTTCGCTTACTTTAGAAATAGCTGAGTTCATGTAATATACTGTACGTTCAGAAATACCTGGACACCCTTTCTAGTACAGTAGTAAGGACTACACCCACTGCTGACTTAGGTGTTCCTTGTAGTGATGGAGCTCCATCCGGTTCATTTTTTGGATCAGCCTGAGTAACACTGACCTAATTATCCTACATCAGTACCTGACCAAACTAATACTCTTGTAACTTAGCATACCTAAGCTTAGCAACTTGGCTTACCTCAGCCTAGCAACTCAGCTTACTTAATCTTAGCAGGCTAGCTTCCTTCATTATTGTATTGCTGCTTAACTTAGCAGCTTGGCTGACATCATCTTACTAACTTAGCATACGTCATCTTAGCATTTTAGGTTACCTCAGCATTGCAATGAAGCGTACTTTAGCTTAACAACTTCACTTACTTCATCTTAATAGGTTAACTTAGTTTACTTCATCTTAGCACATTAGCTTACTTTAGCATTGCAGCTTGACGTGCTTAAGCTTTGCAACTTAGCTTACAAACTTAGGCAGTTTAGCAATGTAACTCAGTACTTCAACTTTGTATCCCTTACAAAAATGTAGTATGTACTATCACCATCATACTAGTGTTAAAAAATATTGTTCTGTAAAACCAATAGGAAAATGTACAAATGGTTAAAGCAACTTAGTTTACATCAGTTTAGCTTACTTCCTCTTAGTAACTTAACTTCCTTCCTCATAGTAACTTTGCTTACTTCAGTTCAGTATCAAAATTTAGCATCCTAGTGTAATTTTAATAATTTCCAGGTGGATAATGGTTATCAAATGAGAATGGTGTGAAGCTTGGAAATTATGTGCAAACTGTGACAACCCTCAATACAAAATGGCCAAAAATTGCTCAGTGTGGGGCTGTAATGTCACATGTAAAACTTGTAACATTTCTTTACATTTCCCACTGAAAAAAGTAAAGCAAGGACATCTGTGGATTCAGTACCTGAGAAGATAAACAGCTGCGGACTCAAGTTCAATGGAGAGATTAATGAACAGGAACCACAAGGCTGGCAACCAACTGAACACAACAGTTTGTGAAAAAACTAATGACATAATCTCTTATGAATTATTCAGATAAAAAATATTATTGATAATTTACTTTGGCCATGAAGTTGTTGTTGAGCTATAAGCAAGTTAGGGAGCATTATCCACCTGGAAGGGATTTTGTTATTGTTGTGATGTCAAGAGAATTTGTCAAATTCCTACACTATGGATGGGATTCCTTTAACTTTCTAACTCTAGCTGCTGTACTGTTGGGAACAATCAAATGTGGTCTGCACAGTTTTCTAGCTTATTTGTGATGCCAGCTGCCATTCCTAGTTTTGTTTTCTGACACTCGCTGTGACATACTCTTGTCATATGAGGTTAAGTAGTGTTAAGTCTTTATTTCCTTTCCCCAATATATAGCTTTGCCTGAGTCTGTCAGATAGTAAATAAATAGCCAGACTGAGGAAGCTGTCTGAGATTTTCTTCTGATGGTACTTAACAATCAACTTTCAGGATCAACTGGGTTAAAGAAATATCATTCAATTCTGATTGTAGCTAATTGACTCTTCCATCTCTTGGCTAAATGCATTCAGATCCTCACAGCTGTTACTGCAGCAAAGAGAGACAAACACTGTTATTATTCTTAAGTTCAGGAGAACAGCTGGATGAGTAGGTTTCTACAAATGTTTGGAAATTTAGGGCTGCTTTCCCAGATCCAGATTAAGGCTAAGTTTAAACTACAAACAATTGTGGTTGGTAATTGATACTAAAATGTAATCCATGCTTTAGCTTAATCCACGTCTAGGAATGTGCCACATATAGAACATTTTGTAAATGTGGAACCAGTGTACATATTAGAATCAAGTTCATTTAGTAACTGTTGGTCACAATGTTATACAGGACTGGTTTATCAATTTATGCTGGTTTAAGAATTTGAGTGTTAAGAAAATACGTGTGCTTCTCTTGGACGTAAATATGCTTTTGATAACTAAAGACATCATAGTTTCAGCTGGGTATGAGTATATATGTCACAATGGTATTTTTGGAGAACTTAATAAAATGTCTTCACTCTGCATATACAATACAGTAGATACACTGTACAAATGGATAATCTGTCATGCTTTATAATAGAAAAAGCTTATCATGTTACATAGCTAAAAAACTAAAGATGGAATACCACCATGAAAAATATTACTCATAATTCACCATATACATGTCCCCCAGAATCCCTGCAAAAATGCCATTCCCCAAATCTATCTACAAATTGAACATAAACTGAATATTCTACTGCATCAAATACCCATCTGAAGCAGGTTACACTCTTAAAATTAAAGGCTTATAAATGGTTCTTGGCTTAGATATCATAGTTGTCCAAAGAAAAACAGAGTATCTCCAAAATGGTTACTACAGGAATGGGCAAAAATGTTCCTTTCATTGTAAATAAAATAGATTTTACTCAAAGCAATTTTGTAGCATTTCTCTTGGACCAATCGTCATAATTTAAAATCAGTGTAAAGGACATCTGCTGAACTCACATTATGCAGAAGAGTGAAAATCATCTTTGTACAGTGACAATATAATGTTCTAGAATAAGCATTTAATACAGAACATTGAATTGGAGGTTCTTAAAACCTGAATAATTTGCATTGCTTTCCATGCAGTTACTGAATGGTACGAATACTGTTTTTTAAGGAACCAGAATGATTGTTTTATGGCATTGCTCCAAAGAACCCTTTTTGCCACCTTTTATTCTTAAGAGTGTACAATCAGACTTCCATCGCTTGACATCTTCCTGGTCTATATTGCAATTTTCTGCATGGTCTTGTTGTCAGTGTTTCCTGCTCTGCTAGATATATATCTGCCTTAGACTAGTATTAATACCATTTTCCAAACCCACGTTCATGCTACTGTAATATGAGATCAAAAAAGAAAGAAGAAAAAAGGAGGAAAGAGGCTATAGCCTCCAAAGAGCTTCACACAGACTTATACAAATACGTCTGTAATACGTCTCAAAGTCTGCGGCACAGAGAGGTCCAGAACTGAGAAATAAAACCATGCCAAAAAGAACAGCAATGTCTTATCCAAAGCAGACTTACATTATACACTGATCGTGTACAAAATCTGAATTGGACGATTTAATTCATTGCCGGTCAAAGCGCACACCACTGGACCAAATCGGCTAAACGCAACTAGAGTCTGCAGTATAGGTTATCAAAAAGGCCCCAAAGGGAGCGATAGGGCCTTGACGTGTCTCCATGTAAGTAAACTCGTTTGGAGTCTGCTGAATTTTGATATTAAATCATATCCAGACATACGGAGAGAGAACCTGTGGTTGTGGCCTCTCGTCCTCTCTGGACTAGGCCTGTGTAAACTCATATGGTGGAGGTTGGACTAAGGCCAGCTTCTGGGCTGCAGTCTTGGGGAGTCTGGTTGGGTTTGATGCCTCGGGATTTCATGTAGGAGATTAACTGGTCAGGGATCTCTGCCAGGACATCCTTAGCCAGACGAGCCATGCTGAGTATGTGGTTCCCTGTCCGGTCCATGTAGTCTCGAAATGGCACAAACTATTGGAAAAAAGATGGAAAGTTAAAAGGGAAATTACAGATTTTTCAAAATTTCAACTGTTAGGATGTAAAAATCATTCTGATTTGTTTCATGTGAAATGCTTCTTAAAGAGAAGATTTTTGAGTCTGGATTGTTTACAGTGGTGGTAATAAAAAACAGACTTCTGAATCTTTTAATGCCAACATTCAAATTTTTAAGTAAAATGGCTACATGTGTGTTGTAGACATAATAATGACTGGTTCCTATTTCAAGAAATCTGAGATGACATGTCTGGATTTGACAAAACACTTTCATCTCATTGGATTGTGCAGAAATTTAGAAAAACCTATGGGATTTCCCTTTAAAAGCAACATCCATGAAAGTTTATTTGAACTGAAGAACAAACTAACATTGGATGATGTGAGAAACACTGCAATGTTTTAAGACACAATTGTCCTTTATATGCATCATATATTTTTTTTTGTATAAAGCACATTATAGTGAACAGAATTCATAAATGTAGAAACGATTCTGGATACTACTTAACATGATTTGCATATGACTGTGCAACAGCAAATTGTTTATGTAAATACATTTACCTCAGACTACCATAGTCACTCAATATAATCCACCTCAGAGAAGTTTATATATAAATACATTTACCTCAGACTACCATTGTCACTCAGTATAATCCTCTTCAGAGAAATGTAAACATAAATTTGAGCTCAGACCATCATCACTCAGTTTAAATAAACACAAATAAACTTAACTCAGACTCTCACTGCTGCTTGGCATAATCCTTCTCAGAGAATTTTAAACAATATTAAATATACCGGAGACTACCCACATCACTCAATATAATTTGAAATCTAAATACATTTACCTCAGACTACCATCATCACTCATTATAATCCTCAGAGACTTTTAAATCTGAAATTTGTCTCAGAGAAGTTTCCAGAAGTTATGAAGCCAAATATTGTTGCATATTATGGGTACTCCCCTGCCTGCTAGGGGGTTAAAATGTTATTTTTATGATGTATGCAGGCCTTCAATGGTATAGAAGTACTGACAATACCCATAGTATGTTTAGGAGCCTGATGTCTCATAACAATAGCGTTTTATCATGTTGTTCAGTCATTTTCATAAAATCATGTTTGAGGGCTGTTTGCATGCACACACATAAAGGCCAAGACAAAGATAAAGAGAAAGCACTGAGTGTATTTTTGGCTGGTGAAGGTAACTGCCTATTTCTGAGCTCTTTATATTCATACTAAAGTCTTCAGCATGTTCTGCGTGATGTGACAGCGTGCTATAAAATGTAGGGCACCAGAAGATAAGAAAATGTCTTCCACATCCAGCCTCACTTAGATATGTTTTATTAAAAGGGCCTCAAATGGTCTTTTCTTTGTCAATTTGATCAACGATACAACCCCTTCATTTGATGCAAATGTTATTTTCACATGAATAAAAAAATATATAAATACAGTTCTTTATTTCAGTTTTCTTCATGCTGGCAATGATCGTATAATATATTCATGTAGACAGGATGTGCTCATTTAAATTAAATCACTGTTTACATGGAACCGTGTATAGAGTGCCACGTGTCTGGTTCATAAAGGCATTTTGGCAAAATATTCTTATTGCACCTCACTGATGTAACTTGATGGTTGTAAGAGTAATATCACTTAGGGCCTTTAGGAAGTCTTCTGAATAATTGAATGGAATTAACTGAATGAATCATTTTAAAAATAGACCATTTAAACTTTTTTCACACTAGCAAAGGTAGTGTAGTAAGGAAACCAGTTGTTCTAATTGGTTTAAATTGTTGATTTTTTTTTCTGTCATATCTTGGACAAACGGTATCCATTTGGATTCTTTGATTACATGTAATTTCTGTTTTGATCAAATCACTACTTCCATGTGACAGACTATATCTAATGCATGATTAATGTTAGAAACATAAAATAACAAAATAAATGACATATGGATATTAAAGGGTTACATCTTTCACCTGTTAATTATCTGCAAAAACTGACCGACAGCCAGTAAAGTTAAGTGATAAAAACCATTAGCAAACTACCTGGACAATGTCTCTTTCTGCCAGCTTTCCTCTTGAAGATATTCTGACATCATCTCCATCCAGCTCCACCATGGCTGAAAAGAAAAGGTAAATATGTCATCAGTCCTTTGGCCAGTAAGAATGTATTCCACCAATTTAATTCATGACATGCACATTATCTTCTCTGCTGGAATGTAATCAAAGTTTCAATGTGAGGCCTGCAGGCAGATGGTACTACATGCTCATTACGTTCAACAGCTGTGAACCCAGCACACATCCAGCAGGATGACATCTGCTTATTAGCCAAAGACCCCAAACCTTCCCAATTAGCTGATCCCTAACCTAAAAATTCCACTTTATTTGGCTCTGATTGTGGTGTTTAAAAACAGTTTTAAGGTTTGAGAGAAGACTGTAATTCCATGTGGTTCTAACATGACAAAGTTCATCAGCTCTGCAGAAAAGCAAACACTTACCGTCAAATTCGGCTTGTCCAACACCAACAATGATGATGGACATGGGTAGTTTTGCAGCCTGTAGAGCACATGAAACATAAGACATTACAAGATCATGCACATTTACATACTTGTACAAGAGGAGAATGCAAAATGTAAGTAGCAACCAAAATTTGAGGCATTACAGCTTGGAAATAACATCTGGCTCAACCTTGATCTGCCCACAAATGGGTTCTTTCATATCAACTGATGCCAAGTTGGACAAGCTTTACAGAATGTTGGCAAAAATTCTCATTCATTCTAATGAGAATATTAGCTGCATGCATTTCAAATGTGTTATTAATTTGTAGACACTGATATTTATTTTGATACTCTGAGGATAGATCCTAGTTGTAGTGTTGTTATGAAATTAACCTAATGTTAGCATGGTGGCTAAGTCTATTTTGTTGGAACCTAACTAGTTTTAAATACGTTTATATTATAGCAACTCAACTTTCTGAATTTTCTTTAAGTCATTAGACTGAATGAGATTTTTGCCCAATTTCTGTAAAGTTTGTCTCCTTCAATGTCTGTTATGAAAGAATGCGTTTGTGGGCATGGGTAGGTCAACTGACATAATAAACTTAGGCTAATATAATCTTAGACTAGAGTAATCCAGAATATGGTCTTCTCTGTGGTTTTTTATGGATGTAAAATCAAAGCTCAATGAAAGCTCAGATAAGCACAATGAATATATCTTATTCTGGACATATTATGAGAACAGTTCACTTGAAAAGAGTGTTACATTGGAACAGTTGAAGGTAAAAGATGACAAGATGGATGGATACAATTAGAGAAATCATGAAGAAGCCTGAAGACCATACAGAAGACGTGATGTTCTGGAGAAACACTATCTTTATGATCACTAGGACTTGACGGTACTTAATAATAATATTAATAATAATACATTTTCTATTTTAAATTTTTTCCCATGGGTGCCATTATTTTTTATAATTCCTTATAAATCCCACAGTGGGGAAATTTGACCTCCACATTTTACTCATTTGTGCAGTGAAACACACACTAGTGGTTAGTAGCCTTATCCACGGCACTTGGGGAGCAGTTGGGGGTTACTTGCATTGGTCAAGGGCACTTCATTCATGAACTGCCTGGGAATCGAACTGGTGACTTTCTGGTCATAACACCAGGTCCCTAACCACCAGGCCATAGCTACACCATAGCTTAGTCCAACCTGCAATACCTGAATGATATAATGGTGCAACTGGTCTTTAAATGGCATGCTTTTTTACAAAACTTTTCCATATATCTCTCTTGGTAAAAGACTTTGACAGCTTGGGTGATTTTGTTTACTACAGAAGCTAAAGACTGTTGTCAAGTTGAAACTGGAGGGCAAAATTAAACTGTGAAAAAGGAGATTTTTTTGGATTTCTGGCAAGTGTGGTTCCCTGGTGAGCACACATATTCTGGGGAGAGCTTAGAAACTTCGCTTTCAAATTTTAGAGCTGGCATCAAACACCCCTGACACATTAGACAAAGTGGCTTGCACATGATTGCACCTTCCTCTGGGTTGGGTTGCCAGATACCATAATATATATCACACCCAGAAACTGAGAAGGACCAGAAACGTGATTTGTATCACTATGAAATCAGGAGAAATTACAAATCGGAAAGACTCTTGTAGCAACTTGGAGGCCAATATACACTGTAGAGGATGAAAGCCTGCAAGATATCATCTAGATTGCATCAATCAACCTGACATATTTACCCTTAAGCCACCACTGTAACCAGAATGCAGCAAGGTTTTCACAGAGTTGAGGCTTCTGGACATTGGTAACCATATTGTGTCCACTTGTGAGATGATGCACTACTTGAATTATTTGACAGGTCTACTTTCTATATTGTGTATCGCCTACAACTGAAAAAGTACCACAATCTCCACAAGAATCAATTGACTCAACTCTTATAATAAACACATCTGCTTTGCAACACTTGGAAACAAAACCAAACTCAGTGAGTCCATCTCTGCCCTCAAATAAAAATATTCTTGCTTGCTGTGTCACTACAATGGTATGGTGAGTCATGTATTATTCAGCCTGTGTCTATATACTGTGTCTGTGCCTGAAGTGATGTTTAACAGCCAGGGCACAATACCCATTAAAAAGAAGCAAAACTGTGTCGGATCTTGGCTGGCCAAGTGATAAACTTTCCACTGACTCTGAGAAAACAACTCTGCAGTGAGAGATATTAGGAGGCTGAAGAATAAATATCAATGTTTTTCCCAAAAGGACATTCTCTGCAGGACAAAATGAACAATAAATGAATAAAACATTGTCGTAGTTTGATAAGACAAAAAAATACTATCCAAATGCATAAACATACAGCACAAATGGGAGAAAGGAAGTTGAGGCTTTTAATTACTTTCATATTAATTAAGAATTCAGTTAACGATATCAAACCTTCTCTATCTGACGACATTGCTTTTTTACAGCCCTGAGGTTCTTCAAAGGTTCTTTATAGGTTTTTCTCTGTGATGGAAAACCTGTTCGTGATTCATTAAGTAATAAGAAATACTTTCTCTGTTGTTGTTGAATGTTTTTGGCACCAAAATACATTTTTCTAATAGGAGTGTTTGGACTGTAGCTACAAAGCTAATGAAGGCAACAAGCAATTAGGCTTATACTCCACCAATTAGGATTAGCACTGTATAAAAATGTATACCGAAAGAATTAGACATTTGCCTTAAAGGAATATTTTAGCAAATTAATAACATCAACAAATGGCTTTCAGCTGCACTGTGAGTTTTTGTAAACATTGTATAGTCATACTGTTTTCTAAGCCATGTCAAACTTTTCTTAAGACTGCAGTTGGGTAGGTTGAGATGTATATTTTTAAGGAAGCAGTTTGTCTATTTAGGTGACTACCGAGTTGTAATGTTTGATAGCAGTGTTAGCTTTGCATGTCCAGTTGTAAACGAAATAACTTTGGACTCCAAACATGTCTTGACTAATTGATTACATCTGGAGTAAGTGGAAAAGCTGTGTACATTAGATTATCAAACCATTCATTTAAACTAAGCACAGCTTTTAATCTTTAGTCTGTTGGTCTTAAATAGACTTGCTGTTTGCTGTTTGACACCATAAGACTGTAAATATCTGGTAATAGTGCTGTAGCTGAAGGCAGTTGGTGTAGCTACTGTTTTTAGTGATTAAGTCTTTATCGATTTTTCCTCCTCCTCTTCTCTTCCCATTCTTTTTCATCTCCATTTCCTCTTCTTCTGCTTTTCTTTTCTTATTTTTTTCTATCCTTTTTCCTTTGTCTTCTTTTTCCTCTTCATCTTCTTTTCTTTCTTTTCTTCATCTCCTCCTCTTCATGTTTTCTTCTTCTCCATCCTCTGTTTTTTTTTTTTGCCTCATCTTTTTTTTCTTCATCTTTTCCTCATCATCTTCTTCCTGTTCCATCATCTCCTCTTCCTCTTCCACTTCTTATCTTCATTTTCTTCTTCCTCCTACTCCTCTTCTTTTCCCATTCTTTTTCACCTCCATTTCGTCTTCTACTTGTTTCCTCTTCATTCTTCTTCTTCTCCATCTTCTTTTTCTTCTTCTTTGTTAGTTCTTTTTTGTTAGTTCTTCTTTTCCTCTTATTCATCTTCTTTATCCTCATCTTCTTTTTTCCCTCTTCTTTTTTCATATCCTCCTCCTCTTCATGTTTTCTTCTCCATCCTCTCTTTTTTCTTCCTCTTCTTCTTTCTTCTTATCTTCCTCTTCATATTTTCCTTATCTTCTTCCTGTTCATCTGCTCTTCCTCTTCTACTTATCTTCATCATTTTCTTCTCCTCCTCTTTTTCCCATTCTTTTTCATCTCCATTTCCTCTTCTTCTACTTGTTTTCTCTTCATTCTTTTTCTTCTCCATCTTCTCTTTTTCTTCTTTTTCCTCTTATTCGCCTTTTTTATCCTCATCTTCTTTTCTTCCTCTTCTTTTTTCATATCCTCCTCCTCTTCATGTTTTCTTCTTTTCTTCCTCTTCATCTTTTTCTTATCTTCTTCCTGTTCATCATCTTCTCTTCTACTTCTCTTCATCTTTATAATTTTCTTCCTCCTCCTCTTCTTTTTCTAAATCACCTCCTCCTCTTCATCTTTTCTTCCTCTTCATCCACTCTTCCTTTTCTTAACCTCTTTTTGTTCATTTCCTCTTCTACTTCTCTTTCTCTTCATCCTTTTGTCATCTTTTTCTTCCTCATCCTATTCATCTTTTCTTCTTCTCCATCCTCTTTCTTTTGTCTTCTTCTTCCTTTTCTTCTTCTTCTAATTCTAATACTTCTGTTGGGTTTTTCTCCACTATCTAGTCACATTTTGTGATATTGGCACTGAAGCTATTCCAAAATGTTTGTCTAGCAACCCCTCAACCACTCTGAAGACCATAACTACCTCAGTGTACCTCAGCATTCACCTGTGGGACCACAGCAACCATCAAGCAACACTTTAGCAATTATCTGAGCCACTGAAAACACTTACCAGTGCCATAGCAAAGGAGAAATGCTAGGTTGTGACTTTTACTTTATACGATATGAGTGTCACACAGCATCACATAAACATTTGTTTAGCATTACTTAACATCTCAGAGTGCAACACTGATAGAGTGAAAATGATAAAAATATATATTTTTCCAGTTGCATTTTTGTAACACATGATGTTTTTATTTCTTGTCACATGCTCACCGCAGTAGAAAAGTCTGTCTAAGGGAGGACAACACAGGTTATGGATGACTCTGTGAGGTGTAATGAAATCAGTTTAAATTGGAACAGCTCCAGGATCACAGAAATGAAACTGTATAAGTAGTATGCACCGATCCCACCCACACACACCACCAGCATCCCCTGTAATGATAATACCCCCGATCATAATCACAGATGTCTGGGGACATAATCAAGCCATTTCTGACAATCTGAAACATTCATTGAGGCTGTTCAAAGTCCATGTCTAATCACGTTGCTTTAGGCAATGGACCAAATGATTCAAGAGTTATGGTACATAAGCATAATATTCATGGTGCTATACATAGAAACACAACAGATTGAAAGTATATGAAAGGTCAGAAGAATGTTAGATATATTTGGCCAAATTTAGGACTGGAATTATAAAGATACAGCCTGAGAACTTTTGGCAAAAAAAACTACATTTATGAGGATGGAATTAGGTCAGCATTCTTGGTAAAGCTCTCATGAGACAGAGCTAGTCACAGAGAAGAAAACAGAGTTGGGAAAATGAATCTAAACACACACACACACATGCAAATCAGAACCTTTTACTGTCTGACTATCACAAATCTTCAACCACTTCCATTCCCCCATCTCTTTTTTTATGGGACCACAAATACATTTACATAAATTTACAGTCAACACAGAGTGGGCTTTATGCATTAAAGATACAGTCAATCAAAAGTTCTTATACATCACAGACTTTTTATCATAATAAATGATTGCAGTAATGCACTGAAAAAGTCATGCATTAAATGTTCTTGATTCAAATATGTACATAATTTCCACATGAATTATACAGAACTGTGCAAAAAAGTAATTATCTAAGCAGGAATGGTGTTTATGTCAGTAAAAACACTATATAAGATCATCATAAATTCAAATAAACAAAGCAAAAAAGTAAAACAGTTACTGATTTGAAGGTTAGAACCCAGTTAGATCACAGGTTTAGTTCCTGACTTTTCACTGCACTCCAGTCACTGTTTTGTTCCAGCAGCTCACCTGATGATTAGGTATCTAGAATGAAAAAGTGTATTTATAAACTGATGTACCCTGTACCTCAAACAGTTATCTCCTCTTTCAAATGCAAATCTCATATAAACAAAAAAGCACAGAGAAACAGACCAAATCTAAAGTCCTAGTCTTGACGCGCAACCCCAAACTTAACAACAGCCCTACGTCCAGCATTAGTTTTACTTCTCACTCTATGGTCGGCAAACATTCTCTTAATACCATCCATTCACATCATAACATCTTTTCTCTTTTATCAACTTCTCTCTCAGACACTTCTTTTCCTTTCAATGCACCTCTCTTTCTGTTTTTCCTCAGCTCTCCACTCATTTAAGAAGTTGTTTTCATTTCCTGCCTTGTTTTCAGCACTCATGCGGTATAGGTGTTAAAAATACAAAAAGTAAAACAACAAACAAAAACGATCACTCAGGTGAATACAACCTTCAGTATGTAGTGGATGAAAAATGAAAAACAAAGCAAGTATGTCTTGAATGTATGAAACCCAGCCAGTCTGAGCTGAGCTCCCACTATTACACATGTGAGGTTGGGCAAATATCCTCCACTCAATTTGTAACAACTTTTCTCTTCAATAACCTCCTCTCTCATGCACTTCTCTTGTATGCCATGCAAATCATCATCAACTATCATCCTCTTATCTCTCCTCTCCGTTCACTCTGTCAGAGCAATTTATTTCTCATTTGTTTTCAGGCACCCACTGTTTCTACCTCATGGGCTGGCAACTGTAAACCAGCCAATTGAGCAGAGCTCGTCAAATTACTCATGAGCTCATCTTAAAAGGGAAAACGGCTGGTTTCAAGAAGCTGGTTTCAAGAGAGAGAAATCATATGGCTTTAGATGGGCATGTAAATTCACATCTAGGCATTTTTCACTCTAACCAAAGTGAAAGTTTTTCTAGAGAACAGTTTAAACTGAACAAAATAAAAGGAAAAATACTGTCTAGTCCCACGTTAAGTGTTTATAAACTAAACCATGTATAGGACGACTGCTATATACTGCCATTAAGTGGGTAAAACCAGCATATTAATATACCAACAGTGACTTGTGTTTATGATATTTTTTGTAATATCATATTGTAAAATAAATACTGCCCCAGAAAAGTAGTTTAACATTTGTATTTTTCCCAGTGCTGGAGACCCACACGACTTAATGTGTATTAATGGCTGTACCTTTGTAAAGTCCTTACAGAAGTGCCATATTTTTAAACTTATGATAAATCAGTCTGTGGAGGAGCCAGCTCTCTGACATTTAGGGCAGGTGAGAAAAAAAAAAAGTAGAGCAAGACAGAGGCGAGGGAGAGAAAGAAGAGTGCCTGGGTATTGGTACTGGCACAAATGAATTAGAGTGCAGTCACCGACTGTCACCTCGGCCTGTCAGGTCAGGAAATCCTGCTGCATAATTTAAACAGCAGCTGGCGAGAGGGGGAGAGAGAGAGAGAGAGAGACAGAGAGAGAGAGAGAGAGCTTCACATGGTAAAAGTGCTCAGTTTAATCTATTCAACATGAAAAGACTGGCTGGAATTTTGCTCACAGTTTGACACATTTAGGGTGTGATCCCTGTTCACTAGAGACTTGGTGCACTCACATTTCTAAAAATGAAAAACCCCTCAGAACTCTAAAACTGCGTGAACCTGTTCATCAAGGAAATGTTCCCACTTGAATGCAAATCAAAGCCACCATATCAAAACCTTTGAACTTTTTTTCTGCTTCTTACATTATGTGATGGTTTCATTGACATAATGAATAGACCATCCAGATCATTTAAACCACCTACTTCTTATATCTACAATGTCAATTTTTTCAGCTCCACTGAGCATACAGGTGCACTTTGTAGTTCTACAATACAGACTGTAGTCCATCTATTTTTCTGTACACTTTCACCCTGTTCTTCAATGGTCAGAACCCCCACAGAGCCAACAGAGCCTCAACCACCCAACAGTATCCTGTGTGCAGCATCATGTGACCATTAATAAAAAACTTGACGATGAACACAAACTCAACAGTGACAGAGGAGCTACTGTCTCTGACTTTACATCTACAAGGTGGAGCAATAAGGTAGATGTGTCTGACAGGACAGTGAGCCAACATTTTTATAATCCTTCCCTCCTTCTTACACTCGGGTATCCAGAGATATATATATTCACATGTTTGGCTGACATCTCTACATGGATGACAACTCATCACCTGAAGATCAACCCTAGCAAGACCGAGCTTTTCAATCCTGGAACCACTGGTCTACATCTTGAACTTCCTGTTCAGTTTGAGAGCTCTGTCGTCGTTCCGTCTCAAGATGCAAGAAGCCTTGGTGTGATTTGTGACGACCATTTATCATTTTCTACTTACATTGCAAACTTTACATGCAATGTCAAGACAAGGTCGTGCAGTTTCTTCCTCTTCAACATCTGATGGATCCAACTCTTCCTAACCCAGGATGCTGTGCAGGTGCTTGTCCAGTGTCTCATCATCTCTAGACTTGTCTACTGCAACTTGCTCCTGGTTGGTCTTCCTATGAGAGCCATCAGGCCCCTGCAGCTGATCCAGAATGCAGCTGCTCGGCTGGTCTTCAATCAACCCAAGTACTCTCACGTCACTCCACTACTATGTTCACTTCACTGGCTTCCTGTAGCTGCTCACATCAGATTCAAAACCCTGATGCTCACCTACAAAACAAGAAATGAACCAGCCCCTCCCTACTTAATGGCAATGGTATCCAGGTAGTTGAAGAAACTCCCACTGACTGTTCAAACAGCAGTCCCTCACAGTCTTCAAACACAGTCTGAAGAGCATCTCTTTGTGGAGCACTTAACTTAACTTATCCAAATAATATGCTCTGTTGGCATCCTGACCATTAAAGAACTGGATGAAAGGAGGCTAAGAGAGTATACAGAGAAACAGATGGACTACAGTATAATTGTAGAACCACAAAGTTGCACCTATGTGGTCAGTGGAGCTGATAAAGTGGACAATGAATGTAGATACATTATACATAGAAGGAGAGAAAGATCGATAGTGATTTTCAAAAGTTGGTGCCACTTCTATTACTAAACATTAATTCATTATTAATTAATTAATATTATAAACTGTCATTTTAAACTATGCAGCTTTCTCAATTGTTAAAGGATCCATAGCTTTAATTTCATTGTTCAGCTTCATGTAGATTGTTAGCATCACATTAAAATCACTTTATACATGTATCTGAAATAAAAATGGTAACTTCAAACGTTTGAACATTATGAGTAATTACATAATCAAATAAATAGCTGAATTACATTTACTTCATTTTCTATTCTTTACTGAAGTTTAAATTTGAATAAAATATCACCTAAGCACACAGATGGCTCTGCTTCTACGATGTTAGCAGGAATATGGACATGATTGCAAGTTTAGATCCTACACTTTCATCAGAATTCCTCTCCTGAGCTGCGAACGGTAAATAATTGATATTGAATTACAGCACGCATCTGGTTATACATACCACCGGTGATAACTTTGACTTCTGAGGGTTAAGAGTGCATAAAACTGTTCATCTGGGGAAGGTTCCCAGTGGAACACTAATATTTAACATGCACCAAGGAGCTGATTAACATGGGTTCTTTTCAGGAGATCCTTGAGATGCGAAGAGACAGAGCAGCAGACAAGATCTTAAAAGGAAGGTGTGGCTGTTCTAATGATTTGACTAACAGTCGCAAATTCCCTTTAAATCCAGTCTGCTGGGTAACTGATGGTAAGGTGCCGTCCCTCTTGCTGTAGATGAGGAGCAAAGAGCTTCTGAAGACTGTTCCTTTGATAGAGATCTTATTCATCTGATAGAAAGTTTGGCCTGAAGGTATGTTGTCATAACATGATGCAACAAACTTGGACAAACTGACATGTACCTGCAGTGAAACAGGGACACCACGGAGTGTGTGTGTGTGTGTGTGTGTGTGTGTGTGTGTGTGTGTGTGTGTGTGTGTGTGTGTGTGTGTGTGTGTGTGTAAGAGAGAGACAGAGAGACATACACACTTGGAAAGGCACTCACATTGACGATGGCCTCTTTGGTCTGAGCCATGTCTGATATGACTCCGTCTGTTATGATGAGGAGCACAAAGTACTGCGAGCCGTCCTCCACTGCTGCTGCGTATCTGCATCAAACACACACAAAGCAAAGTTAATATGCATCAGTATGCTCACGTAGGAGCAGCTAAACTGTAGAAAAGCTCAAATTGATGCTACATGTCATAACTGTGTCATAACTACAGTCTTATGAGCTTGAACAGCCCTGCACAAATGAGATATTTGGTTGTTTTCTAATTGAAAATAAGTTACACCTCTACAGAGAACAAACACTTTCACAATTTCTGTTTAACTGAATATAAACAATGTTCAATTAAGAGTAATTTGTAAAATTTATCCGTAATTTCTCAGATCTTGTATCTCAAGTATGACAGATTACATTGTAACATTGTGTTTTGACAAAGCTCGGTTCACTCAAGCAGGGAAAATAGTTCATTAGTTTGGATTTGGCATCACATTTTAATCTCTCTTGGGCACCTCCTGTCAAATATTACAAATATGACTTGAAAATGTTACATCTACATACTAATTTCTAGGGATGCAACAAAATGAAAATTTTTGGCTGAACAAAGTGAAATATTTGGCTGAACACTGAACGTGGTTTTTCATTTATTTAAATCATTATAAAATTAGTAACTAAACTATTTACCAAAATAAGGCTTCTAGTTAGTCAGGAATGAATGTATGTACTGTATGTATGTCAATAAGTTGGTTTAACATTATTTTTAGTAACATGAGTGTAATTGATTGATTATATTTCTTTATATTTGTATATAAAACAAATGTTAGAAAATTTTAACGAGACAGTAATATATGAATATGTATGAAAATGCATGTAAAATTATTACTAATATTTAAATAAAAACATGAAACAAAATTATGAAAATGTCTAAAATGAATGATGTAAGTCACATGGATGATTTGTGTGTTTAATGTGAGTGTCATTGGCTACAGACACTGAAACACATCACCACATCAAACACATTTCTTCTGGTAATTGTGAGACGATCCCTAACACTGCAGCCACTAGAGCAAACACAAAGCTAAGCGGCTGTATTCTGGCTTCATCACAAAAAGTGTAGTTTAGTAAAGGTTGTGCTTGTAGTTTGGTGTCTACTTCCATTTCACCACCAAACTGTTACTGTGCTGGTGAATCTGTTTTGATAACTCGTGAGGAAAAGCACAATTCTAAAGTCCAAAGAGGTAACGGTGTCATTTAAAAAATCATTGTTCAGTCTTTTCACATATTGTGTTATAAAAGTGTGTTTTTACTTGTGTGTGTGTTTCATTGCATGGATGGGTTAAATACAGACATGTGTGTGTAGAAGCACATTGTCAGTGAGTGTGCACTTTCACTTAAAAAAAAAAAAAGACTACATGTTGATAGTGTTTGAAAACCATCACTCGACACACAGCTGAATCTGTGACTATCTTACCCTGAAAGTGTTTTTGAACACTGTTGTACACTACCGTTGCTGATGGAAATGGCATCTTTTTTTTGTCTGTCATTGAAAACGATGGCATATCTGGTTGTCCATCGTATACTGGCTGTTATGTAATGTAAACTTTCTTCTATGCTATCTGACACTACATGGCATATAAAAATCAACAGAAATCTGCTACATTAGCAACCATCAAATATCATCGTTTCAAAAACCATATAAGCAGGTCAATTTGAGATTCTTGACCCAGAGTAGTTTGGGACAAATGTAGAGTTTGTTCACTGCTATTTACATTGCTTGTTGGCTACATTGGCCTCATAGCTCCAGAGCAAAACTACAAAAGCCAAATTTGAATTCCAAATAAATCAGCTACCGTCACGGTAAACTGTGTGATTTTATTTTTTCACCAAAAGTGGAACAAGCCAATAAACCCTATTATAGAATAATTCATTTTCAAAAGCAGGCTTGAAAAAAAAATGTGCATAATATTCTTGGATGTCTCTTGATCTGTGACTAGGCACATTTATCACTATCAGAATTCTCAGCATCTCTTTGTGATGCAAATCAGTGCACGCACATTATGAAATGACTGCAGACACACCGTCGACTGCGGTTCTCTGACATGTGCAGGCCGTAGCGGTCACTCTGAGCTCATTTGGTTAATGTTAATCAAGCAGCCAGGCTTGACGTGCATACTGTCATTTGCTCCTCAAGCCTTAAGCTGAAACGAACAGTGTAGCTCTGAAAAAAATGGAAGCAGCTATCATTAGTGCAAGATAAAGACTTTCAGAAAATGAACAGCGGGCTCAGTCTGGTCCCATGGGGTTATATCTCCTGTGACTTGTCAAGGTCCAGCACATCACAATGACACGGTTAATTAAAATCAGAAAAGAGCGAAGGATCACTAGGCTAGTTCATTTCAGTTTGCTGGAAAAGGCATTTAGCTGATGTGTGACTTCAGTGTTTTCCATTTACTTGTCTGACTTTACTGATTATATGAATTAAACTACCTCTTACCACAGTACAATTACTGCTTATGCACATGCAACTAATCTGTCTTAAATGCATATTAAATGCAGAGCATTGTTGCACAATGCTAGGACGTAGTTTAGCTCACAATTAGTACAAATATAGTGAGTAGTGTCTGCAGTATGTAAAGTTCATGGTGAAAAGTGCCATAACAGTATCTGATTATGATAGACAGTCTATCCACAGAAGAGTACAGTACTCTGTATGTTGTCATATGATGGCAGACTCTGCTTGCACACAGAGGAATTTATCCAATTAATCCATCCACACACAATAATTAACACCAGGGAGAAGTGAGCACACATGGCTGAAGTATCTCTGAGGCCCAAGCAGTCGGGGGTTAGGTGCCTTGCTTAAGGTCACTTTAGTCATGTTACAAGACTGGATCCCTAACCACCAGGCCACTGCTGCACCCCATCAGAGACTTGTTGTAGAGTCTTATTGCATTGGATAGGAAAGATTAAAATCTCTGTAAAGCACTGTCTGGTGTTCACAGGTTCTTTCTTCCCTTCCTATTTTCCATCATTCCAACCTTTCTGCCTGCCTGCCTGTCCTCCTTCCTGCCTGCATGCCTCCCTTCCTGCCCTCCTGTCTTCCTTTCTGCCTGCCTCACTTCTTTCATGTCTGCCTCCCTCCCTGCCTGCCTACCTGTCTCTCTTCCTTCCTGCATGCCTCCCTTCCTGTCTGCCTGCCTCTCTTCCTTCCTGTCTGTCCTCCTCCCTGCCTAGATTCCTCCCTTCCTGCCCTCCCCTCTTCCTTCCTTCCTTCCTGCCTGCATGCCTCCCTTCCTGCCTGCCTTGCTTCCTTCCTGCCTGCCTCTCTACCTTTCTGCCTGTCCTCCTTCCTGCCTTCTTGCCTGTCCTCCTTCCTCCCTGCATGCCTCCCGTTCTGCCTGCCTCTCTTCCTTCCTGCATGCCTCCCTTCCTTCCTGCATGCCTCCCTTCCTTCCTGCTTCTCATCCTTCCAGCCTTCCTGCCTCTATTCCTTCCTGCCTGTTTCCCCACCATTCCCTTTCATAATTGCAGTTTATGTGACATACCAGTAGGGCTGCCACAAACGATTATTTTTATATTCGACTAATCACCGATTATTTTTACGATTAGTTGACTAATCAGATCATATGTTAATTTAATATAAAACATACAGCTTATCGCACTAGAATGCAGCTGCTACTATATAACCGTCATTAGACTTCAGCTATATGCTAACTAAAAATAAAAACAATTAAGACCATAGTTCATTAAACATTTAATGAAATATGCAGCTTGTTGCAACAAACAATTATTTAACATAAAGCATAAAATGTAAACGTTGCACTGAAACATAACGTTAGAAAACATTAGTATTGCTAGTCAAACACATGACTGTTATAACGTTACAGAAAACACATTAATGTGTGCTAAGGCTAATGAATCAAATCGTCATCCCTAATGTTAACTTTTACAGCTATAAATATGAGCAAGCAGCAAGTTAACTCTCTGTTTACGCTCTGTTTAGCAGCTAATTAGCAATTTAGCTTACCGAGATGACGGTCCCTCCTCATTATTGTCACAATCAGCCACAACAGGCTTCATTTTCAGGTGCTCGTGCATCGCAGTTGTGCTGCCATGGAAGGCAAGTTCTGACTTGCAGATACTGCATTGCCCACGTTTCTCTTTCATTTTCTTAAAATGATCCCACTCTTTTGAGCTCCGTTGCAGCTAGCCATGATGAGCCTGTTTGTATAACGTCCTGTGACATCATCCACGGGCTACCCCAGTTACCACTACTGCGCATGTGCGTAAAGGACAGAAAGGAAGACGCAGCAGTAAAAGGTGAGAAAAACGCAGCAGTTTGGAGAGAAAAAGAAAGTAAAAAAACAAACGACGCATCGACTATTAAATTAGTCATCGACAATTTTAATAGTCGACATAATCGTGACTAGTCGACTAATCATGGCAGCCCTATATACCAGTTACTCTTATACATTGCAGATCATTGCTAATTTTGGTTGAGTGATTAACACTAGAAGTCCCAGAGAGGGGTCATTTAACATTTCTACCTTTGGAACCCAGAGACAGGTCGAGTGACCTGAAGGATTTTAGCTAACATCCTATAATCAGGTGCTTTGTTATGTAAATAAGGCCATTACTGGCTCACTACAGGATGGGGCATGCTTAACTCCCAACTAACTGTTGTTTTTCATTGAGTTTAGCTATTTAGTTTCTAGTTAGTTCTGTTAAGTTTATTGTATTTTATAATATAAAGATTGTATGTATTGTATTTCGCTTAGTTTTATTTGAGCAAGAAAATGGAGAATTAGAAATTTTACAGCCAGGTACAGCTGTGAGCAATGACCATAAGCATTTGTGTCTAAGTCAAGAGGACTGAAATTTCAGCATGAGAAATATACAAAAGAACAACTGTTATTTGTTTTCATGCTTTTTTTTCATAAAAATGGTACAAAAAATACAAGGAATAAAACAATTCCACACATATTCACACTAGGCTGCAGTGGGGGGCTGTATGTGTGTGTGTGAGTGGCATGTCCTTCTTGTGTGACTGGCATTTCAGCACTCACTCAGCAGTCAGTCTGCACTGTCAGAACATACCTGGCACTGCCAGCATATGTCCCTGGTACATTTGCCACATGTGTATTTGTAACAGTCAACACATCTCACAGTTGCACAATTGTTTGTGCATCGATGGTTGACCTGACACTTCACCCTTTTGCCAGGGCTGGGTGTGGAAGGTTGTTGCCGAAGCAGTTTCTCCTTGCGTGCCTTCTTCTCACTCACATGAGAGTCACCCAACTCTTTTGCAAGCTCAACCAGGAAGTCCACCCGTCTCTCCTGCACCCCAGTGCATGCTTGATAAAGCACATGTGCATTCAGTGCTACCATGTCAATCATGTTGTAGAACATGGTGACTGGCCATCTCTGTGTTCCTACACGCACACTGTACTCCCATAACATTTGGTCCATCACATCCACACCGCACTTTGTGTTGTATTGTGTG